>JAPYZI010002230.1:0-46277 GCA_030523105.1 Ophioninae sp. A BG-2022a | reverse complement strand
ATGATTTTTCGATTTTTGGCAGAATTTCAAAGTCGGACCATCGATTTTTGCAAATTTTTCCATACATACCCCTTTGCGTTTTTTTTAGCGATTTTTTAATTGGAGATTCCGGGAAAACTATTAGAGATATCGATATGAATCCAACGCCATTATTTAAGTTAGGCAAAAACCTTTTTCAAACTCTCCAAATGTATCCCCATAGCATAAGAGAAGCTCATCGTACGACCTTTTGAAATTTCGTGATTTTCACGATTCCGAGAAACTGGCCGGGGGAGGTCGAAAAAATTTTTTTTCTGTTTTTAACCTTACAAAAGGGTCTATTTAATCGGAAATTTTCCGCTGATTACGAATATGCCCGAGTTTTTGCCGAACGTGTAAAATTAGACTAGGAAAATGGGAAAAACCCTTTCTAGGATACTTTTCCGAGGTTTTTGCCTCGAAATTTTGGGTTTACGGGAAAATTAATGATTTATTCGTGTTCAGGGGACAAAATTACATCGAAATGGACCCATAAAAAAAAATATTAAAAATCGAAAATTGAACGGAAGGTGTTTGTCGGTCCGTTAAAGATTATTTCTCAGAAAAAATTGTATATCAAGGATTGCCTTCAAATATCTCTTGCTAGTAACGAGTCATAAAAATGTTCATAGTATTTAAAACAAGTCATTTTATATATCTCAAAGGTTTTTTAACACTTTTTCGATTCAGTTTATTTTTAAAGCGAAGAATGCTTACAGGTGTGCGGATTGTTTCGATGTTTGGCGAGAATTCCAAATAGAAATAAATTGACAATCGTTGAAGGTAACGAGAGTACGGAGGGGAAAAAAAAATGGTAATAAACGGTTCGCGCCACGAAGAAGCGAACGGTTTACGATCCCGATAATCTCTGGAGCCCGGGGGCAGAGGAGCGGCGATCGTAAAACGCCAGAGAAACGCTAATATACCGTACCAGCGGGGAAAAGAGATGAGTAGTGTTTCCGCACTCGGAAGGCCGAGTGTATATTTCTATTTATACCGAATCTCGAGTATTCGCGATCCGGGAGCACATCCCGAACGTATCAGAGCATATTTACTCGCGGATCTCTCGAATATCCAAAATATCTCCGGTTAAATGACATTTTTGGGAATCACTATAATAATAATAATAATAATAACAAAGGTAACTATATTCATACGTACCGAGATGCGCGGGAAGACGTACGAATACAAACGACGGTCCGTTAGCGGCGCGGCGTTTACATCGGCAATTAAGAAAACGGAGTCAGTCGAAACGTCCGATGATTCCGCGCTGGAGTATCGCTCGTCGTTCCTCCAAAAAGTGGAACCGCTCGTACGGTGGCTCCTCCCGCGTGCCTCCCTCTCGTTCGCGTTCCCCCAAACGTCGGGGCCTCTCGTCGCACTCGTTTGGCACTGTCAACGCGGCCGTTTGTCACTCTAATAGCCAGAACTCGACAACCGGCGTGGTTTTTAATGAGCCCTCGAGGTCGCCGGAGTCTCGACTCTCACGGTAATTCCCGCAAAGACGCGCTCGTTCCCTCGACCGTTAAATCGAATTAGCCGAATTATTCGCTCGTAATAATACCTCGATCGATTCATCGAGTTCATCGATCATTCCCCCGATAATCCCCCTAATAATATCGACCCCATGAATCATTGACTCTGCACAGTACGTATCTCTCGAATATACGCTTACCCGTTTATTCGAAAATATTGATGTATTCGCACAATTTCGGGAATCGACGAAACGCAAAGCCGGGGAAAAAAGAGCCACGAGATTTTGTATATTCGTTTAAGAAGAAATAGTGGGAAACGTACATAAATTGACGCTCAATCGAATATACAAATTGTACGTTGGATCGCCGGAAAGACTGATTTCTTCTCGTAAATGCGTATTGCTGGATTAATGACGGAAAAGAAAAAAAAGTTCGAGTCGACCGATCGGAGAGCGTTGTTTCGTTCGAAGACGCGCTTCGCGTAATCGTCCGCTGTACAAGACTCATTATCGCGACTCGCGACAGAACGAAAAATAAAAGGTTACGACTTTTCCCTCGTCTTACGGACTCTCTTTAATTTTCTCGTACACGTTCCTTTGCGCTTTATCGTCCGCGTCTCACCTGTTATTTCACCCCTTGCCGTGTCGGCCCTCCCCGTCGCGCCGGCCGCCGCCCCTTCCCTTCCGCCGTCCATACGAGAAGATCATTCCGGCAAATGGCACGGCGGAGAAGTTTGCGCGGCGTCGCTGTGAAAAAGGGCCGAGAAGACAGGAGCCATTAGGGTCGCGGGGGAATCCCCGTACCGGGGTGTATCGCTGATGCAGCCGGAGGTAAAAGGAAAAAAAGGTCAAAGAACTTTGATCGATTACGGGACGATTGTTAGCCTCGGGCTTGACGGGGGCGGGAGGAAAAACTTGCGGCGCGTGCAATTATGTCGGACGAAAATAACAATAAGAAGATGAAAAAAAAGTCGGGCGAAAAGAGTACGGATCGAAAGAAAAAGGAAAAGGACGACGGTAGGAGCGGATCATTCGTCAATGTCGTAAGATTTCGTTCGGTTGGCTAAAAGTTTTATTTACGTCCAAGCACGGACGTCGATAGTTTGATGTGTACAGTACGCGATATTTCGTAATCAACTATTATCGTCTTATGTATATACCTTTTGCTTTTTTATGTATAATGCCTACATATATATTCATATATATACGTACGCTCGTCGATATATATATATATATCGTATACGTATATACAAATATATGTATACGTATAGTGTTCTTCTATCTCGATAGCGTACAAAAGGATACAGGCACACAAATATCAAATATGCATTCGTTATACTCGATATAATGTATATCGGTATTTGTTTATATGTGTGTGTGTGTGTGTGTGTGTGTGTGCGCGCGTGTGAGTGTCCAATTGTAATAATTATGTATATGTAATTGTAATAATTACACTCGCTGTTCACCGTTATCGTAATTTATCATACAAATATTTACAATGATCGTTTCGCACGCTCGGTCGGACCAAAACTGACGAGGCATCGCTCTCACGTGACAACCTCGTTTCTTGGGCGCCGTTTGTATTATAAATGTATAATACCGTAATTTTTACATAAATTACAGTTGTCGCTATTTACATCGAAAGATATATATATATACATATATATTTGTGTATATATGTGTGTATATTTATCTCTCAGGTCGCAGGAGTACGTTTTATTCGCCTTATCATTTTCTTTGTCGTTATTTTTCTTACGCGAGTTCTCAAACGGGAAGAAACGATCGGGGGCTTGAAGAAAACGAGGAGGAAATTTCAGTCGAAAATTGCAGGGGGAACTGGTAATTGGAACTTTGGATTTTTTTTCGGTCGATCCGCTTAAAAAGCACTCAAAATTGAATCATTGATTCATTCGATATTTAATAATCGAGAAACCAATGGATTTTTTTTACGAAAAATGCAAACATTGTTTTCTTTTTGTTTGGTAAAAATATACTCGTCGACTCTCGACCGACGAGGAACGCGATTTAAAAAAAAGTGCGAACGCGAAACAGCGCAGTTCTTCCGAACGTAAATTTCCATCGTATCTTTTCCCAAACTCACCGAATTAATTCGTAATATTTTCAATAATCGTGCAAGTGACGGATCGTTTTTTGTTTTGTCGACTGAAAATGAAAAAGTCGCGGTACCTGCGAGAGACCGCGAGACGTCGGGCCGCGAAATTATTCAAGGGACAGAAGGGAGCAAGAGAGAAGGTCCAAGACGCGGTTGGCGCGCTCGTGGACCCTGACAAACTCTTCGCCGTTCCATCGACCGCGAGACGACCGCGTCGTCGCCAAGCGCCGTCGTGGATCCTGCCGAGGTGAATAAAGGATGAGCCACTTTTTTCTTCCCTTTTCCTCGCCCTTCTCTCGCACCGCCGCCCCGCGTCATACTCGATCTTCGCTCTCCAACATCCAGTCCCGAGTATGCCCCCGAATAAACGCGCCAGACTCGAGTACATCGCCACGGAGATGCACTCGAGTCTGGCGCGAGTCTTTTTTCATTTTTTGTTTCCATTTTGAGGGACGAAAAAATAAATCACACCCCGGAATACAAAATTACCATTTATTTATCAACGTTCGCGATATCGCGTATTCTTTGCCTCTCTCATTTTCATCGATCAATGAATCCACTAATCGTTAATTCGAAGTGAGAAGGCTCCCCATGCCCAATTACCGGAAATTGATGCACGATAGCTGGAATATTATTGCTTCTATATGTATATCTATGTATTGGGATACATAATTGCGTACGCGCGTGTGCACTCCGATACCGGCACGTTCGAAACTCCGGCTCCGGCTGGTCGGACTCGATCGCTCGTAATAATCGTGCACGTTTGGAAAATTCAAAAAAATATACATCGTCTTCGCGAGAAGAATCGATGCCCGTACAAAAAAGATATATACGCGTATATATATTTCTTGTACGTACAATGATATATAAATATATATATATATTTTTGTACGTAAAAACAGAACAGTACGCATATATTTTTTTTGCTCGCACAAACAAAAATATATATATACATATATGTATACGTAGACCACATCGAGTCTTGCTTCGACGCAAGATCTTCGATCTTGGATACGGGTGGCGTACTTGTCCGCCCCGGAAATCACCAAAGATAATTCTTCGATAAAAACGAAATAATCTCGTATCGCGATTACTTCGGTGTGAAAAAATTGTCGATCGCGTCGAAGACTGTACAAAGGGAGGAGTGTTCGCGTACTTGATCCTACGACGAATAACCTACGTACGATACGAATGCACGTTCCAAAAACTTAACGCGACGCGTTTCTCGACCCCTCTCTCTTTCTTTGTCTCTCGGGTTAAACTATTATTTACACGAAGCACTGATCGAAAAAGCTGCGTGTACGTGTTGATACGTGTGTGTCGGTGTTAACGCGTGGATAATAATCTCGCTTTAGTTTTTCTTCTTATTCTTCTCGTCGTCGTCGTCGCTAAAGAAACGTATGTCCGAGTGACGCTCGAGAGGGAGATGAAACGGCGCCTCGTCGCGACGCTTTTCCTTTCGCCGCGAAACGTTACATATTTATATGATCGATAACCGGGTCCTCGATTTTACATATTTATACGATCGATAACGACGGTCCTCGATGTCGTTGTAAGAAAGCTTGAAAAAGAACGATTTTTCGATTTCTCGATATCTTTTTTTATTTTCTCTTTTTTTTTCTTTTTCAAATTACCCGTTCTCGTTTTTATTTTCCGAATTTTCGACCTTTAATCCCTCTCTCTCTCTCTCTCTCTCTCTCTCTCTCTCTTGCCGTATCTCTCCCCGCTCTTCCCTTTCCCTAGTTTTTTCGATTACGTTGTTTTAACGTTAACTCCTTCTTTCATTATCTATATCACAATGTGTTCGGGTTTTACATACACGATAGTTTATTGTTGCCTCATCCCTGTATTGTCGATTCTCATCAAATTGATTAATTCCCCGATTCGATTTTTTTTTTCTTCATCTTTCCTCTTCTCGTCGTATCTTTTTCATTTTTTTTTCTTTTTGAAGGCGATGTCGGTAGAGATAGAGAAATAAAGTATCAGGTTTCGCGCTCTCGTTTTCTTTTATACTGTTTCTTCTTTTTTTTTATACATACTTGACAGCGTCGCAGAGACGTTACCGTTTATTCGTTATTTTATCAATTACCAATAATAATAATAATCATTCATAATTAATAATAATAATAATAGTCGTTATTGATCGTTCTTACCTCGTGACGATCGTCGATTTACATCCACTTTAATCGTTCGCGATCCGATCGCGAATCGCGTATCGTATATAAATTATAGACTCACTCGAGACACGTGCTATCCATCAATGATAATTATCAATGTTGATCGTAATTAGTAATAATAATAAATAATATTAGATTGCGCGCCCGTGAGGACGCCACGGGTTTGCCGAATGTTTCGTTTGACAACGTCAGTCTTGTCGCGTGTACGTGTGCGCGCGCGCGCGCGTGTGTGCGTGTGTGTGCGTGCGCGCGTGTATACGCGCGCGTGTTCATCAAAGAGAGTAAATTTTTGTTCGTGTAATTTTTACATACGTACGAGCGACGATCGTCCCGTAGGCGCGAGCGATCGCACCCGCCCGTCGAAATCGACCGAAAAATACGACTTCCGGTACTTTCTGGAGAAACTATGATGGATGAAAAAAGCGCGAGTGAAAAATATGGGATTTCGAACGTTTCCTCTTTTGCTCCGAGCGCACCCGAGTGCTTTGGTCCCCCGAAGTTGCGTCAATGAAAAACACACAAAAAAATAACGAAACTTGGCGCGGGCAGTGACATTCTTTCTTCCGAAACTTGTTTCTCTTTGCTTTACAAAAGTTGATAAAAAATGTTCTTCTCGTTTGATGTTTGTTTTTAAATTCGTTTTCCGAAATTTGTTTCGCGCAACTCGGACTCCGTAATTATTTGGTCAGCGCGATACGCGGGGTTCGAGCTTCCAGAAAATACCGCGAGGGAGCGTCTTTCGAGCCGGTTTCGACTGATATGCCATTTTATTTATTTATGTTTTTTTCTTCTTCAATCGTTGATTAGTTAATTTCGTCGTCGATGTACTTTTTCTGTGTTTGTTTTTTTTCGGCTGGTCGGACTCGCATTTAGCCGGAAAGCATCGTCAGGTATTGGAGTCTATCGTTTGGGTAATCGGAGAATGTTGACGGCGATACGTGCGGTTATTCGAGTTGGCGGAGATTGCGTATCTCGCGAGCGCGAAACGTTACGCCTCGCGTTCTTCGAGTCCCGTGCGAGGTTTACCGAGAGAACGATCGCGGCCCATCGCGATCTTCGTCGCTCGTTAACTTCGCTGCTCTTCGTCCGCTCGAGCTTGATCCGCTTTGCCCCCTCGGCTTTTCTCGCTACGGTATCGCGCCGAGTGTCCCGCCAAGTTTCGCGTGACGCTTCTTATCTACGCGTGTGTACGACTGATGCGCGTAAACAATCGATATTTTTTTATTTCTTCGAGACCCTGGCTAGTGACGTCAATCTTTGAGGAAAAGAAAATAAAAAAACGATTTTTCATTAATCGAAATTTGATTTCGACTTTATGAGTAACCATTTTTGTACTATTTTATTTTTCACAGAATTTAATAGATTTTCAGTGTATAAAATTCAATCTTTTTTCAAATTTAAATAAAATTCAATTTTACAAAAAGATCAGTCGATAAAGGAGTTCGATTGAATTTTGAAGTTTTCGAAAAGTACGTTCGAAGAGAATAAAATATCAATTTTTGTTTGCATCAGCCTGGTGTGCGCATCGCTATATGTTTATGCATACGCGTGTTCTCGCGTCTCTGCTTATGTATGCGCATATATTTATATATACCGGAAATACGTGTTTACCGTATGGCAGTCGATGCTTCGCGAACGATTAAACTCGGGGCTCCAGGAGTATCGTTATTATTTGCATTCGTTTGAGAACGTTCGTTCGTTTGTTTGTTTTTATTTTAAAATCTACGATTCGATGAGCGATTTTTACGGTTGCCCGATTTCTGCATTTGCCTCGAAAATTGTCCCGACTCGTCGAGTCTCTCGGAACCGTTCGTTGCCTCGGTGCGAATGTTTTTTTCTTACCGGATACGAACGTTCGAGCGGGCGATCGGTGATTCGGGATGACGATGACGACGACGACGGTGATGATGACGATTACTGGTCGTTCGGTCGAGTCTTCTCTTCCGCGGTCACCGATTTACGCGTATCTGTGCAACGAGTGCTCGCGGCGCTTGCTGCCCCTGCGCTCGCGCTCGCAAATCGGTTCGGGACTCGGCGGACTCGAATACGTCAGGTTACTCGAGCCCCTGGTCGGTGGCGCGCTCATCGGCGGGGGCGGAGGCGGGAAAAAGCTCTGCAAGCACGCCTGACGCGACGAAAAACTCGTTAGAACCGAAACGCCCGACACTCGAGTCAAACCCAAACTACTCGGTTGTTTATTTTGGTTTGGCTTTGCTCCGGCCTGTCGAAAGAGCGACCGTTCGATCTGACTGTTCCTAAAAGTGATCGGTGTCCTTCGATTCTCTTCGAATTCCCAAAGAGTTTATTTTCGAAAAGCGATCCGAGCCTGGATATAAATATTCATACGATCCAGAGTTCGAGACGAGAGCGTTCGATATTCCGTTTGCTCGTGAATGATCAACCGGAATTCCAGGAAAGATCAAAATTGGTCCGCCGTTGCATCGAAGATAGATCAGAATCTTTGAACCGAGGCTCTTCAACCACCTCCGTCGTCAAACATTCCAAGCGGTTCGAAGCGGATTGTCGAAAGAAAAAGAAGAAAAAAAGTAAAAAAACAAAACGTTCGAATCGGTCGACTCTGGAACGCGACGCGGGCCGACGAAACTTTTCCAAACAAGTCCGAAGTGCTTACCTTCGCGCTGCCCCTGGACGATGACTTTGAGAAAACGCTGTCCTGATCGCTGCTGACGCTAGGAACGGGCATCGGGACCGCGTAGTCGTACGTGGCATCTGTCGTAGGAACGAGATCGAAAAAGACGTCTGCCAATTACGCGGGCGCGCTAAACGGTTCTCGTGTTTGTGGGATGTGGCACGAATGATCGTTCCTCGCGGTGCCGGATCGCAGCGGCCGGGAGAGGACTGGGCGGGGGGAAGGAGCCGCGACGAAAGGGATCGATGATCGATCGAAAGGAGGTTCTATGCTCACCCGACTGTTCGATGTTGTCGTGTAGATCCTTGTTGTCGATAACGACGGTGCTGTAGCCGTAATAAGTCGCGTGCGGTGGCTCGCGGTATTTGTTGTCGTGGAAGGGCTCCTGATACTCGTCGAGTCTAACGTCGCTCAGCAGGCGATCGTTCAGATCTCTCGGCAGGGTGGTTAGTTTCGTGCCTGCGTATCTGTCGTCGTATTCCTCGACTCTGTAAGTCATTATCGATGGATCCTTTTCGGTTGTGCCGTACGCCGATTCCGGGGACAAGTGTTGATGATTGCCCGAAGGTATCGCGCTCTTAGCGCCCAAAGGGCTGGCGAAGTTTTTCCGCTGTCTGTGCCGCGATACTATCAGGAAGATGGCTACCGCGAGTAGCAAAATAACCGCTGTCAGGACCCCTATTATCACCGCCATGTAAGTCGGGTCGTCCTGCTTCGCCGTTGACACGGGTATTTCCGATTGCTGCAACGTGTCCCTCGCGGAACTTCGATCCTTCGTACGTGGTGCCTCGGTCGAGGGTGGCGCTTCGGGTGTAAAGTTACCGTGTGCCACGTCTGCAAAACGAAACCTCAGTGTCGGTAAATCGCGCTTCGCGGGGCACTCCCGACGCGCTTAACTCTCGATTCAACCGTCAGGGAATAAATTGGTCGATGAACAAACTTTTCCGATTACGTCGCCACGAAAAAGAAGGAGATAGACTCGACCGGAAGGCTCGGAAGTATCGAGGCTTTGAAAAATAAGATTTTTTGTGGTTTACGATCGGATCGAACGAACGAGGACGAACCGCCATTTTTTTGTTCGACCACGAGCGATGAAGTTTCCCGACGGTTACGGCAAAGGGTCTTAATTTCGGTTTGGATGTCGAAGGATCTCGGGCAACCATGGTCGAGCCTACGTTTCTTCGCTCGTACTTTTTTTTCGCTGGCTCTCGTGACCCGTGACCTCTCGAGGGCGACCCCTGCCTTCTCGAAGGGCCAAAAGTCGGAAAATATATCCCGACGATGGAGATGGAATAAGGAGAAAAAGACGAGAGTGAAGTGTTCCTTTGTGGCTTCTCTGTAGCCCAAAGGTACTCTTCACCCCATTCGTGAGATCTCGATTACGCTTTTCTCTCCTCTTTTTCCACCCCTGCGCTGTTCTCACGCTTGGTGGAAGAGAGAGAGAGAAAGAGAGAGAGGAGCAGGGGCGGGGGGGGAGAAGAAGTAACGAGGGTAGACACGCTCGAGATCGTTGAACCGTTATCAAGCCGCCAGGACCCTTCAATTGAGACAGCCTCGCAATTGTGAGAGACGTGATATATTCTCTTTCTACTCCTCAACGATAATGACTGTTTGTTATATACCGTGTACTTACCGGAATCGAAGGTAACTTCGCTGATCATGAGCCACCTCGAGGCGAACGAGAAGCGCAGCTTGACGAATTTTCCAATACGATGATGAAGCTTGATACTTATGTTGCGGGGAGTCTCGAATATTCGGTCCTCCATGTAAGAATAGACGATTGGATCACCGTGGTACCATTTGCCACCAACGCTGAACAGAATGTCCACTTGTGCGAAAACCTGCGTGAGAACAACGAACGTTTTCACATCAAAAATCCATAAAACGAAAGGCACTTCGGTTCGGCTACCACCGGAATGTTTCAACGAAGGATCTATGCGCACCGGAAGTCCCGGACGGACCTCCGGACAGCCGAGAAGATCGTCGAGGAATGACGCGAACGTCACGAGAAATGTTAATTCGCCGGAGAGCCGGTACACGGAGATAGCGTTAACCACGAGACAGAGGGAGATTACAAAGCCGCGATTATCCTCGATTTCCATCGGTGCTACGAGCCAACTCGTGGAACAGTCTCGCAACGTCCCCACCGAGGGCCCGCCCTCTTCGCGTAAACCTCGGGAGACCCTCATTTTCGAATGTTCCTTCCCTCGTTCCCTCAGCGATACAAACTCCTCGAGAACTCTTCGCGACGGACTATCGAAACTGGAGAGGCGATAGGTTTTTCGTTGGTCGATAGTGGGATGGAGGAAGGGATCAAGGGGACGAACGATTCGAAGCGACGAGGTTGCGACGTGTCCTATCCGCAAGTGCAACCCTCGTTAATCGAAGGGGTAGTTCTACGAGGATTCAAACGCTCCCAAGGATCCTGATGGCAATTTCAACCCGAAGGCTCCGCTGGGTACCGCGTCTACGTGACCTATCTGCCTCAGACCAGTCTCGTTCTTTTCCCAAGCATACCACTCGGCGAAAAAATCCTTCCCTTCGGCGGCTCTTTCGTTTCTTCTTTCGAGTCGCGAAATTGACAGGAATCCTCATAAAAATACGGGCCTTTAACGCTTTTGCACCGGTCGGAACAGGCGCTGTCCCACTGCGGGCCCATACGAGCCTACCCGATTAGGCTTTAATAGAGTTGGGAAAATCCTATATGGGCCCGAGCCCTGATCCAATTTCCGGTCAGGTTAGCCGGCGACCTAACCTCGAGTCACCCTCGGTCCCTTGCGTTCGGTATTGCACACGGCGTTCCATCTCCGTCTTTACTCTTGCGGAAGCGACACCCGTTCAGCATTCAACCATCGAGTTTCACCCTTGTACGTGGGTAGAGGAACTCTGAAAGCCTGGTCCTCCCCGACGAGCCATAGCTCTCGTACGCTCGGTCGCCCGACCGTGCAATCGCCGAGCTGGGTAATGAGGCGCTCCATTCAAATAAATCTTGATACCACCTCCGTGTTTTCCGGACCATTATAAAATCCCAAGTGTACCGAGATATAATAATAGGAACGCGTTGGGTGTGGAGGAACCACAGTGAAGCTTTTTACATTCGTGATAACGGTGGTGGTGGTGGTTGCGGCGATGACGATGATGCTAAACGGGCGGAATTCGGCAGCCGGAAAATTTTGCATCATCCGACCCCGTGTTTGGCCTCTTTTGGCCCTGGAGCTGCGTGCCATCTTTTTCTCGAGCTCCGTCTCGCCACCCTTGCGTAACCCCATGAAAAATATAAATCCTTAACCATCCCCGGCCCACATTTCGAATCTCGCGAATGGTCCGCCGTTTCAACTACCGAACTACGAGCGACTCATCGTTGGCTGCGCAACGCGCTTTGTCGCGGGAGCCCAACGTCGGGGGATGCTGCGACCCTAAAACCGCGATATTTGTGGCTCTCGAGCGCGGTAGCGCGCACGACCCCGTGTGAAACCTCGCCCATTCCGGAAACCGGATTTTATACGCCGCCTTCGTACATACACACACGCCCAACGCTTTCTTCCTACCGGCTTCTTTTTCACTCCCATTTTTTTCTTCGTATTTATTTCTCGTTGTTGCCCCCCCGTACCCCCGTTTCTCATTCAGAGAGCCGAGCTTCCGTTAACTTCCCGCGGGTAGATTAAGCCGCGACGCGCCAGGAATGTAGATATTTTTTTCATCCCTCCACGCTCGGGCGAACTCTCCACGAAAATCGGCCTCGCGTTCTCCGCAACCCTCCACAACTCGGAGATTGCTCCGTCTCGGCAAACATTTTCTTTTCGCGATACCAGGCCGGGGTGAAAAAGCTCCCGATGGAAAGTCCCGGAGACCGGAACGACGGGACGGGGCTCCATATCCGGACAATGGAAACGCGCAAAATGGACACAAGCCGAGAAAGGCGATAAAAGACGACAGAAGATAGCGTACCTGCACGTCCTTCGTGAACTGATTGTTGCAGAAGATGTGAACAGCCGAGAATTCGCGAACGTGATCAAACTCGAACTTGATCTCAAGGGGGTGTCCGTTGCGGGTGTCGTTGCGCCAACCGACCCAGCCCTGTCCGCGATCGTAGGCGTAATAACCGAGCTTGAAGTCGTCGGGTCCGGTGCGACCGTCGGTCAACTGACCGAGTCCACGACGCAGCTCGTCGTCCCAGTAACCGTCGTACGTGGCGTCGAAAAATTCTCGATTTCCTCGTTGATCGCCTTGCGGCATTGAGTACGAGACGATCCCATCGTTCCATCCGCAGCCGTAAAGCTCGACCCTCATACATACCGTGCGCCTGTGAAAGGCGTACGGCAGAAAGCGAATTTTACTCGCCCAAATTGGCGGCTCGAGTTCGTGCTTCGACTCGAGATAGGTGTTCGTGTTGCCCTTTATCACCTGGTGGGAATGAAACATCGTGGAAACACTCGTTAGTCGATATATCCGTTTTAATAGCCCGAGACCCGTGTCTACGTAATGAAATGTCAGAGGGGATAGCAAACGTTGAATCGTTCGAGAGTCGATAGCGGAGACCGCGGTCGCGGCCTCGGAAAACTCGTAACGCTCGACCTACCGACAACAACGGTATTGTTCTCTAACGTGGGAGATACTCAAGTGACAATAAAACACCTGGCGGGACGAACTCTCGTTTCGGTCTGACCTTTGCCAGTCCGAACCTCCGCACCTTTCGTTTTCGTGCCTAGACATCATCGACGATCGTTCGAACTCGCTATTGGGTACTTCGACGTTTACTATCGCCTCCGGCGTGTCCACGGTCTCTCTTCCGTTGCTCCACTTTTCCATCATCTCCCTTTTATTCGAAACGTATACGAGGAAATTGGAATAGTCGTGCGAATCCAATTGGGCCTCCGTAACCCCCAAACGAGAAAAAAAAGTACATTTTGCCCCCCCCAAAGTTTACAAATTTTTTTCTCTTTTCCCCCGGCCCCCCCCCCCCCCCCCCATCGCTCCACTTTTCCACGTTCCTTCGATTCCTCCGGCATCGTCCACGTCCCGCGCGTACTTACGTCCCGTGATTTCTCGCTCGGGAAAATCCAGACTTTCGTTCCGTCTCGTTTTATCGAACCTCGGCGCAAATCAGGATGCTCGGGAGGTGTCGGTGCGCCTCCGGCTGGCGGATCATCGAAGATAGTAGCCTGCGAGTTTGCACGGCGCGCGGACGTCTCACGTGCGCAGGATTCACCAGGATCGTCCGTGAGGATCCTGAGGGTGCATCCGAGTGTTAACGGGAGGGCAGCTCGGAGATAAAGCGGTGGCGTACGATCAGCGGTGGTGGTGGTGGTGGTGACGGTGGTTGGTTGTGCCGCAATTACCCACTTGGCTAGGTATACCCATAGGAAAGCCATCGCGCGCCAGCGAGTTTCACAAAGAAAAACGTCATCGCACAGACGCGCGTATGGAACGTGCTCGGTGGAACTCTCGACGATTCTCCACGGCAGGATCTCCGGGCTATATCAGGCTGGCACACGAGTCGCACGAAAGTCATTTACCTGGTGGGTGCGGTACGTGTTCCGTGTACGTATGGGCGAGTCATTTATAGGTGACGTACACGTTTCTATAGCTGGAAACCCTCGTTTTCACTCTCTCTCCCTTTAACCCGCGGTCCATCTCTGTTCTTTCTCCGCTTCTCACCCTGGTAAACGCGCGATTTCGCACCTGTCGATATCACGAGTAGGCGAAACGACGAGTGGCACGGGAAGAAAGCGAGAGAGGAGGAAAGAGAGAGAAGGAGAGAGGAGGAGGAGGATGGGGAAGGAAGATCGCGGTCACGTCCCGAGGTCCCGTGTACGTGAGATCAGACTGTGGCACATGTACATGCCAACGAAGCATCGACTTTATACGCTCTCTCGCCTGGCTGTACAGAATTGTACGGAGTCAAGTGGCGTTGCACCGGCTCGTACACCCAACCGTACTCCTCCCCGTTAAGTGGGAAATAAGAGAGTCTTTGTCTTTCTCGCCAGCGGGCTTTTGCCCCCGTTGATGCCTAGTGCACTTCTTCCTTCGCCCATGGGGGTGTTCTCGCTTCGTCGCTCTCCACCGAAACCCTTTGCCACCGGCAACCGTCACTGATCTGTCTTTCCGTCTCGTTCTCCTTCCCTTCTGGCTTTTTCCCTCTTTCGCTCCTCTCTCTCTCTCTCTCGCTCTCTCTTTCCGTCCAGACGGGACTCCGAGAATTTCTCGATGCTCCGAGCGATAATTTACACTTTTGCCTTTCCAGTGGCTCTCGTGTGTGCGCACGGTGATGGCGCAGAAGGGATTCTTCGCGAAAGTGCGTTTCCTCCCGGTGTACTTTGGACGTACGCGAGCCGCGAAGGGTCGCTCGATCGATCAACGCCCTTGAAGAATGTGTCTTATTGTTGGAGGTTGAAGGGCCTCGGAAGGGCGCATGCGGCCATTTTACCAACGAGAGTAAAACGCGCCTCTCCGGCTAGCACGCTCCATTGTGAAAGAACAAGATGCTGACGTTGTATCGCGAGAGAGCTTCGACGACAGCTTCTAGGCGAGTTTGATGACCCGTGCCAGACGTTTCGAATGTACTCGGAACGCAATTTTTCAGTGGCGATTGAATTTCCTCGAAAGCTCGTTAAAAGAGCTCTCCGCGTTTTCACGCGTCACTCTCGCTGACGTACGAACAGGAAAAGTGGAGTCTTTTTATTTCGAGCGATAATTGCTTGTAACGTGTTCCATGAAAAGCACATCGGGAGCGCGATGAATCGTGAGAAATACGATAAATGATACTCTCCGTCGTTATCTCTCCAAAGCTGGGGAGATGGAAAAAGGGGGAAGGCGAAAAAAACACGAAACAGCCGAGAAATCTCAATATTTATTTTTCCGCCCACCACCGATGGACGGAGACGGAACGAGATGAACCGACGGAGGGGAAAAACGGTGAGTCGTGTGCCACGACTCGCGCGGCGTCGTAAAAGAGAGGGGACGACCCTCCGGATCTTCCGAGGAGACTCTTTCGTTCTTCGTACGGCCGGGCATAATTGGTCCTAAATTATACACGACGACTTCTCTCTTTCTCCCTCGCTCTTCGGTATTCTTAAGTTCCTCTTCGTCATTCCTTATTTCTCACCACTTTCGGGGCAACCGAATGGTAGACAAATCCCAATTGCCGGTGCCAAGACGAAAAAAAGAGCGAGAGAGACGTCAGGGGATTTCACCGTTGCGAGGCCAACGCCCGTGTTGTATGTTAATGCCACCGTCGCCGCGACGTCTATTACAGCCCTTCTAACTCGTTATTTCTTTTTCATCCTTGCTTCGGACTTTGCTCTGTATAAATCGTCACTTTCTTTCCACGACCGCCGGGAAAAAAAAACCCGCTCGTGATATCACCCGCGCAAAGAGCGACGAACGCCAATCGAAATTCCATCCGAGTGACAGTGCGGTCCACCGAGGCAAACGAGTCTGGATGGTTTCGGGTGGTAAGTGCTGAGAATGCGTCTAATAGGCGACTCGAACATCTCGGCTGTCCTTCGACCCGGATGAACGGAAGTGACGGTTTCAATCTCCGGATGTTTCTTATATCGGCGTTATCATTTTTCAACGACCGATCGATCTCCTATCTTGCTCGCTCCGATTCATACCCGTTTCGACACGCCGAGCTTTTCGCACGACTCCTATTCCAGCCTCGAAGACGTTTCCAACGTTCCAAAGTTTCTGTTTGTCGTTTCTGGTTGTTATCGCGAGGGAAAAAAGAACGAACGAAAAAGGGCACGAACACCACCCTTTTGTACATAAAACTTGCGTAATTCTGGAGCAGACTGTAGAAGGTGTAACACGCGATGAGACGGTATACCTAAAGGTTACATGGGCCGAAGCCATGGGACTTTGTGCACGCGACGACCTTCCCTCATTTTATTGATCCGCGAGAAAGAAAAAGGGCGAAAAGAGGATAGAGAGAGAGAGAGAGAGAGAGAGAGAGAACAAAAAAGATAACGACCTCTTCTATACGAATAAGCTTTTGGAACACCAACCTTTCGAATTTTCTTTTGGACGTTTTCTTTCGTCCGCGTTTTCGCAACTTTCGAGGAAACAATACGAGACTCGAAAGCTCTTCCTTTCTGGAAGCTTCGGGTATCCATTTACCCGAGTATGGTATAACGATCCTATTTACATCAACGCCGTACCGCTTTTGCAATTTCGGGTGAGGGAACGACGTCTTTCCCGCGTTTGGGATCACGAGGAGGACGAGAATCGAGGATACACCAAGCGACACGAGATCGACGTTTCTTTCTACCTCAGGGAAAATAATAGCTTCGCGACCGATCGCGATTCGGGAAAGCCTTGCGACGAGCAACTTCTCGAGGATATCTTTTTAAGTAAAAAACGATCGGAGCAATGACCCCTCGATCGGAGTTTCATTTTGGAATAACTTCTGGCTGGAATTCGTACGAGTGTGCGATGAAAATTAGATTCGGGTGTTTTACTATTTTTTCGGAAAAATTACGTTACCGTTGCTTATAACTGAAATTATAAAATAGTACTGCTCTAATATTGATTATATATTATAAAATTAATATTATAGTAACGGCAAAAGAAAGTCCCCCCCGAGGGTCTCGGGCGATCGTTGATAAACGCTCCAATTATTAATCTTTACGAATGAAATTCGGTACACAATTTTGATTCCGCAAATACAAGTAAGCGTGGAAGATAGAAAAGGCTTACCTCTTCGCCACGAACGTTCTTGTACTTGACCCATCGTCCGAGTCGCGGTCGCCAATATTCGAGCTGATAGGCCTCCGCGTATTCGGCACCTTCTCCATTCCCGAATCTCCCCTGGGTTCCCGTAGCCGTGATCATGTGGACCGTGTGTAGATCGATCTCGAGCCACTCCTTTGGCTCCGGGGTGATCTGTTGCTTCGGGCACCAAGCACCACCGTGACTCTCGTGCTTCAATCTGGTTAACATAAAAAACATAAAACGAACGTTGCTTTTTTTATCCTCTTCGTTTCCATCACAAACGACCAACAACCGTCCGAGTCTGTCCTCCTCAAAACGACCGGCACGCTTTATTTTCCTTTTTCCACCGCGATCTTTCGAGAAAGAAAAATAATCTTCGTGATCCTCGCCTCGGCGATGAGCCAGCACTCCGGACCACGAAAATATTCGTTCGAGGCGAAATTCCAGCTTGAAAAATTTCAATCTCGCCTCCGAGCCGTGCCTTCGACGATTTGAAAAAATAATCGTGATTCTACAAAAATCCAAAGTGAAGCGAGCCAGAATAGGTACACGAACGAAAACACAATTCTCAACGTTCAACGGGCTCCACCGAAAAAAAAAAGAAAAATACGGTAATGATATCTCAAGGATTCACTTGTGAAGTGTTCATGGAAAAGGCTCCGTTATATCAGATATACCAATTTATCCGTAGCTAAAAAAAATGTTCCTCCGATAAGTGAAATCAAAGTTTTTCAACGGGAAACGAAAGCAAATAAATATATCGAGCCTGGACCGACTTTTGGGCTCCGTCCAGTCGTATACCTCGAAGCGCCTCTTTTTGTTACAGAACGAGGTGGAATTGTTCATTCTCACTTGGGAAATAGAGGATGGGCATTAATCAGGCATAATTGAACACGACTCTTCGAAAGATGAAAAAATGGAGGGTGTATCGCTCGTTGTTATTGGAGCGCTCGTACGAATAGCCATGGGCGAATGTCTGCTTTCGTATGGATTTTCATATGGAGGATGCTCGTGTGTGCATTAAAATCGTAGAGGGAGCAAGTGGATTTTGCCTCGCGCGAACAGCGCTAATTGGCGGGATAGAGGTGCTGCGTTGAGTCTCCGCGACTACTATAGAATTCTATACATACATATAGGACTGATATGATACAGGAATGGCACGCGGTTTCGCGTCGTCGCGTTTCGCCCGACGAGGGAAATCAACC
Source organism: Ophioninae sp. A BG-2022a (assembly GCA_030523105.1). Classification (NCBI taxonomy): domain Eukaryota; kingdom Metazoa; phylum Arthropoda; class Insecta; order Hymenoptera; family Ichneumonidae; species Ophioninae sp. A BG-2022a. The sequence goes on along the minus strand of JAPYZI010002230.1, from coordinate 27,928 downwards.
CCATAAATATACGGGCTGCATCATGGGCCGCTCACCTCTCTCTCTCTCTCTCTCTCTTTCCCTCTTTCTGGATCTTCTCTCTCCTCGCGTTTCTATTTCCCTGCCAACCCTCTCGTGACGTCGGATAACCGTCAGACTGTCTATCCTCCCCCCCTGCCTTTTCCACGCTAATTTTCTCTCTGTTCCGCCCGCAGTGAAGAGAGGCCTCGAGATTATAATTTATCGATCGCGCACTCGAGAAGCCGGATGACATGAATTAAAGATGAGAGGGGCACGGATAGAAGTACTTCCGTGCGCGAGTTCAACAGAAGAGAGAGAGAGAGAGAGAGAGAGAGGAAGAGGAAAATCAGGGAGGAGGAAGGATAAGTAACGGTGCCTCGTGGCGATACTGCTAATAATTTCGTCAAAAGATTTTCCCGTAGCGTGTCAGAGGTACTCGTTACATAAGTGTCAATTAAACTAAACTTTCAGCCGAAAAACTCAACTCCATCGACGCTTCGCAGGATCATTTTCATTCCGTGTATAATTGTCGGTTCCAAACAGACGAGGAGTTGGGCCGAGATGACACCGATAAAACGACGCACCCTCGGTATCTATTTAGCTCTAGGGCCGGGGTCCTAGAGTTCGAAAGATCAGGGTTTGGGTCGTTGACTGTTTAACCCTAGGACCCTACGCGTAGATATCGCTGACCCTGCATTTTTAGTGGGAACTGCTAACATGATTTTTGTTGAATCGCTATTTTTCACAACGAATAATTTATATCAGGCGAGAATTTATCTGATTGAACAATGCTTTTGTTACAGGACGTTGCACGTCACAAATGCTTTTCAGGACAAGGAAAAACGCTGAGGAAAGTCGGGAGGGAATCGCGTTGTCATCCGAGAATAGAAGATTGCACGGTAGGAAAGGAGGCTCAGGAGCCTGGAGATTCTAATCCCCCGAGACTTACGATCCTCTCGAGATACCAGTCTGGCCGAGAAGTGTCTTTACGAGCGTCGAGCGGCGCTGAATCCTCCTCCGATGGCGAGGAGACCGGTGGCGCGAATTCGGTGTCTCGGGGGGCCTTGCGTGGCCCGTTGCTACCGCCAATATCGCAAGAAACACGGAAATTATGAGAGAGCGGAGAGGAAAAGAGAGCGTAAAAAAAAGAACCGATTCTAGAGACGGAAGGAGAGCGGTAAAAGACTGAAAAAAGAGCGTTAGCGCGCGGAGCGGTCACCCCGTGAAGCGGAGACGCGTAAAGTGCCGTTACTCCGGATTCAGTTGGTGGCAAACCGAGTTTTACTCGAGTCGTCGCCTCTCTCTTTCTCCCTCGTCGTTTCTTATTATAACACACATCGGGCCGCGAAACAAACTTTTTGGAAAGAGTCCGAAGGGCCGTTTAGACGAAACTCCCGGCTAATATTACCGTAACGAATTCATAAACGCGAAGCGCGCACGCTCGTCTCGAACGGTGATGGCGAACGGTGGCGGAAAAGCGCGTGGAACCATAACTCATAGCCCATTAAGAGGAGTCTCGAACTGCCCCGGGATACCACTTTGATAAAGTCCCGGTGCATCAAAGACATTCCAAATTCGCACGCCCCGTCGCAAGACGTTTGTGCACGAACCACGGCTGAGATTTTCCCTCGGTTATCCAGCGGTGATAAATCATCGCGGGGGCGCGATTATGTTCGCTTCTCGTCGCGGCCATCTGCTCCCGAGATCACCTCAAAGACCGGATCGGACCGTCAGCGTTACCGGGAGGCGGCGACGAGAGCCCTCCCCCGAAGCTTCCCGGTATCCTCCAAATTGGCATCAAAGGAAACAGGGGAAATATGGATATTCGGGAGACATTTGAAACTATCGCGACGACACCTTTCTCCAGACCTTTCTTCAGACTCGGAAGCAACGATCCCTGTCGCTGATCCGACCCCTCCCGATGAGATTCTAACGGACTCTCGTCTTCGCTACTTCCGAGTACGAGACGCCAAATTTCCGAAGTTTGAGGCAGCGATAGGGAAAGAGGGAGGAAGAGAGAGAATTTAGGGGTGTAATCGACTTTGATAGGGTTGCCCGTGTAATAGGATAGGAAGCAAACGTCTGCAAAGACGAGGTACGCAGAGCCTGCTTTGTGAAAGTTCCAAGTGGCTCTTTCCTCCCTCTCCTAGCTTCCTCCCGCTCGCCTCCGGAGACCAAAGTACCAATATCTCGGTTCTCAACGGTCCGCCTTTAATAAACAATAACGAGATATCTCTTGTTCGCCGGTTGATTGACACAAATGAATTTACAAAAGCCTCTTCGGGGCTAGACCGGGCGAGCTCGATGGCGGACGTATTCGTGACTGATTGTCGTGAACCGGGAGAGTCCCCGAATCCCTGCGGGTGCTTGTTTCGACAAATTACAATGCCAGGAGTAATGCACAACGAGGCCTCCGATGGCAGACTCGAACGTCTGGCGGAGTCAGTCCGCTGTAACGAAGGAGGGCTTCATCGGTGTACGAGTTTACCTACAGCCGCGGGAATTGGGGGCTGCGTGTTCGAGCCGAATTTCGTTCGGGTAAACGTTGCGTGAACGTTACCGATCGATATAATTAGGCGCGGCTAGTACGGCGAATGGATAATCGTGGAAAACCGGTCGGCCGTTAATGTCGCTCGAGAGCCGCGGCAAACTTCGTACCGTTACGTCGAATCCACCGCTCGTGAAATACCGCGATGCTGCGAAAGACGAAACGAACAGAAGGAACAGGGGAGAAAGTGGCATCGATCAGGGCGGGCCGTTGCGCGTTTGGACCGCACACGTATGCGGGACGAAAACCGTCATCAATTCTCATTGCGGGATACGCGTGCGGTCGAATTAGAGGTGTAGGAAACCTTCCCGTCTCTCATCGCTGCAACGTCCAGTGATTAATGCGAACCCACCGGCGATTAATACTCCCGGATACACCGAAGAATCGTTGATCCCGTCACGATCCTATCGTCCCGACTAAGCTTGACCGTTCGCTTTGTTTCGTCCCATCAACGAAAACGATGCTGGGTTGGACGACCAACGGCAAAGAGAAAACCGGATGGGGCAATCCTCGAAGACTTTAGCCTTGGATTAGATAACAAACGTAATGGATGACTGGAGAATTTGAATAGCGGGAGATAGAGAGACTCGTGGGTGGGTTTTCGAGCGTCGTTCGGTTGGGAGCGAAGAGTGGCGGAAGTCCGGTGAACGAACCGCCGAATGACCAGTCCTTCGGTTAATCGTGTGTAATCGATTAATCGTTTGGGGCAACCGCTGCGCGAAGGCCAACCCTTGCTCTCGTAGGCTCGCTAATCGTCAAAGTTGAGGGACGATACGGATGAGAGCTAATTTAGCCCGGAAAAGGCGTCTGTCTCCTCGACTTTTATTTCCACGGTGAAAGTTCGATCGAAACTCCAACGAAGACGCTCACAGAGCCGAATAATCCAAAGTTACGGATCAAGAAAAAGGTGCGGAAGGCGGCGGCGACTTTTCCGATTGCCGTTCTCGGAATCCGACGTAGCAAAGTTTGGGTTCCAACTTGAGCGCTTCATTTGGAGGAGTAACTCCTCGCTGGTGGACTCGGGAGAGTACAGAAGCGTTGGATCGTCGACGTAAGATTGCAATTTATACACGCGAGGGTCCCAATAGCAGGGGAAAGAGCGAGCCACCCGTCCGAGACGAGGCGGGAGAGACGCGGCGCGGCTTATCTCTCGTAGTACACGGTGAGTACACTTACCGCCCGTGATGGGGTCCAACGTTTCCGCTGTCGAAGCTCGAGCTGGCCGTGATGTCGACGTCCGGTATCACTCCGGCCTCCATTCCCAAGGGGGCGATGCATTGTGCTGCAGAAGCAAAGAAGAGGAAGCGTATTATAGTTGGAGCGCGGTATAGCGCGGATGCTTATCGTACAGCGCAGTAGAGTCTGGTCGCTCATTCGCGACAGTTTCGCGTGTAAAGCGCCTTGTCAATTTTTCATTCGGACTATACAGCCCGGTCTCGTTCGCTTATGGATTCTAGAGGGGATGATAAACTTTTCCCGCGGACGAGCCAAAGCGACACAGCGGTTCAGGGTTTACAACTGTCAATGGCCAGGTGGTCCGCCGTCCCTTTGCGCTCGATATCCGTCACGTGATATTCGGTACGAGGGTGTTCATCGCTGATACGCCGTTGCGATTCACCGCCTCTTCTCTCCGCTCGCGCGAATACGGGGGATCATCGCTCTCCGAGCAGAGTTGTTGCGCCATCACAATACTCCTATCTACAGGAGGCGATACGGATCCGAGGTGTGGTCGCGTTCGACTCTGCGTCCGGGAAAATTGGATGGTCGAGCGTGTGCAAGCGGACGAACGAGGCAAAGGGTGAGTATTCCACCGGGACTCGAGCTTTCCTCTGTTTTCTTTCCCCCCCCCCCCACCCCCCTCTTTCAAAATTTATGGCCTTTTCATTTTTAAACGTCGGACGTAGAGCTCGCTCTCCGGCTCGCTCGAACTCACCCTTTGCCTAGTTTTTTCTCGATCTCTTTTCTCCGCGCGCTTTTCCGGTGTCTATGCCGGTCGTATCTATCGCGGGTCGTACCCCGGCGTTGTTCGGACTCGACTCGCGCGCGTTCAGCCTCGAACCTCGGCGATCGACGACCCCCGACGCTCCTAAGCGTCATTACCCTACAGCCCACGTATCGAGACGACTCTTAATACCCTCACGTTCGTCAGGACACAGCTGAGGTGGTGACTCCTAACCACTCGAGGGTCAAGAGTTGAGAACCCTCGAGACATTCCGGAGACCAGACCCGTAGTATCGATTGGGGTCTTCGAGGGAAGGGGGCCAAAAGCACACGAGAGAAGCCAGCTACGCTGTGCGGCGGTAGCTTCCAGGGTAGAGATAGCATCACTTCCGGCGTGACTCGAACCCGTTTGCCTCGACACGCCACAGCTATGCCTCCCTCGTACGTGGAAGAGGGCGGTTTTTCGAAGAGGGGTCAAACGCGAAAATTTGGGACAAACCGGCTGAAAGACATTCGTTACGAAACTCGGTGGAACCGCGATCGAAACTGGGAATCACCGAGGGGTCGACGAAGCAAGGGCGGAGGGCCAAAGTTTCGTTGAAAGCGAGTACGTCGTGTCTCATCGAATGGACTCGGAAGATCTTGCTCCGGCAACGATCCTATTGTGCGTCATTGCTTTTCCGCGAATTCCCTCATACGAGTCCCGTCGAAGTGCGCGAGAGCTTCGATCTTTTCCCGCTATTTATAGACATCCCGAGGAAGAGCCAGAAAGGAGGAAGCTCCCAGAGGCGAACGAAAAAGTAAGTTATTCGACGTTTTCCCGCCCAAGCCGCTCATTCGGACGCCATAACTCTGGAGAGTGACAGACCAGAGCGGAAGCCTGCAGCCGGATGGCTGAACACAGCTTACTCGTCTGTCGTTTCCAATATGTGGTGCGAGTTGCCGAGCGAGTGGCCCTTTTCCAGAGCGGCCGATCTCCGATCATCGGCGATTCGAGGAAGCCTGGATGGGTATGGGTTCACCGTTGTTCGAAAATCGATCGATCCGGTTCAATGAGGTCAGGAATAAGGAGGATCACCGCTCATTTACCGAATTACACGTCGGAGTATCAGTGTCACAGGCAAGGGGACTTCAATGTTCAAAACTACGAAACGGTGCTCCACTTATCAATCGTCGCTGCAAATAGATCTTACGGAAAGCCGATCAGCCGAAGCAGATCGGATTTAAACTTAACCCGCCACCTGTTCTTTTCCCTCCTCCCAGTCCACCCGACCGACTCTCTCAAACTCGATAACTCGTCTGGATTTTGGAACTTTCCGGTAAGTCCGCGAAAGAAGAATCTCGGAAAACCCAGCACCGCCGAAGACCCGGATAATTCGTAGACCTAAGTGTATAGTCATTTTAGATTGCATCGGTGACTCCTCAGGGGACTTTTCCCTCAGCCACCGCCAACGATTCCTCGTGAATTATCCAGCCGCGATTCAAGGGTGTTTTCGTATCGTAAATTATCCGAAACGACTTCTTCCTGCACAGACGTTTTACTCAAATAGCTACATCAGTCGGGCCACGGAAAAAAATATTAGTCGAAGGAACCCTCGGTGTTAATTGAGCGAAATTTTTCGGTTATGGCTTTTTTGGGGACGCGGAGTCCTCCATTGGAGGAAAAGAGGCCGGGCGCCTGGCCCAAAAGAGTTTCCACTTCGTAGATCAAATCTGAACGCGTCAGTGGCCAGAAGTAACTCTCCGGTTCTTTGTTGCACCGTGATTGCTATTAATGACCGCGCTCGGTTGGCAAAGCAGGCAGCAGCCCACAGAGGGACGCCCTCCTTCCCCTTATCGCCCTCCACCTTCTTCATGAAGCTGCCTCTCTTTTTATCGGTTGTGTCGCTACTGTACACGGGCCGCTAGTTGCTCCCGACAGCTCTCGCTGTTCTCTTGCGGTAAACCAGACCCTGTTAACCGTCTACTCGCGTTCGCGCTCTCGCCACTACCAGCGGACAGCGTTTGCGTTCATTTCCCTTTCCGCCCAGCCGCTTTTCTCGTTCGCGCGGAGCGTGAATGTAAATTAATTACTGTTCTGGCCTCTCTCTCTCTCCGCTTGTCTCTTTCTCTCTCGCTTCCCCCCGCCCCCTCTCGCTTTCCCTTCGATCTTACCCTGGTCTTCGGATCTTGCTTAGAAAGACGCTATATACAGGGTGTTTCACGAATAAAACTCAACCGGAGATCGGAAGCCCTAAGCCTGATGAAGTAAAAATTGGCAATCTTCGGAGCCATCCGTGGGCCTGGATTTTACCTTATTTAGTGTTTTCTTTTTGGATGATTCGGTCCATTGACCGTCCTCCTGCCGACCGTATTAAATAGACATTTAAAAAAATCAAATCTTGGATCGTAGACCACGCACCGTAGACTACTTTACCTTCGGGATTGAAGTTTCGGGCCCGCAATCCGCAGTTGCAGGGTTATCCATTATTTACAAGACACCCCGTATATGTATACGTATTCGTGTGTATTTGCACGTCTCGCGTGAAAAACATCTTAAGCGCACCGGTACCTTATTACGCAACCCCGGCGTGATATTAAGGCATAAATCATGACTCACTCCGCTGGGATTAAGCTTGTCTGCAGAAATGAACCCCCCAAAATATTACGAGCTTGAATTCTTGCTATACAGCTGTGCCACACGCCTCGGAGTCTTCGTCTCGTCGTCTTTTCTTCGGACCGAGTGCAAAATCTTTTCAGTTAATCGATACTCCCACCCTCATCTCTGACTAAGTTTTATCAGCCTGATTGCTCGACCTTCTAATTAATCGAATCGGTGGGGGAAGCAATTAGAACGTTGGAACCGAAGGACAACCTTCGATTTGACTCGCCCGCTGGAACCTACGATCGAAGAAATCCCTAAATGTCCGGTGTTTTAGGGATTTTGTTTTTTCTTGATCCATCAAAGCCGCGGATTCTTCCCTCAATTTACATTTCAAGGCGCGTCTGACCGCTCATCCGCTTTGCGGGGTTTCGTCATACGCGCCCAGGATATTCAAAAGCCTCGAATGAAAGCTCGGCTGGAACTGCTTTCGAAAAACGCTCACAGGCTCGCGTACATACAAGTTTAATTACAGCGCCCTCGTACGGTCTCTATGGGGGTAGAAACCTCTCTCTGTCTCACCGTCTGGCAAAAAGGACGCTCGGGCAATAGCGGTAGAAAAAGCTTGCGCTATTGCGTGACCTTTCTGGGCTCAAAAAAAAAAAGCGTTCAAGGGAGCGGGGTCGTGGTGGATGTACGCATGGAACGACCAAACAAATTCTGTTCCGGACCTCCCCGAGCGCTTTTCATTTACTATTTCGCTTTTATTGTCGGCTCTGGCAAACATTTTCGCCTTTCTACGAGCCTGGAGAACCGCCACCCTTTCGAGACCCCCGGATGTCTTTTTCGCAATGACGCATACGCGAATATTCAAGGGAAAAAAAAACAGACTAATTTTTGGTGAAGTTCGTTCGTATCGGTAAATTCACCTGAAGCGAAAAAGGGCTTTGCTCGGTTTCAATGTCTCCGAAGAGTCAGGCTACCGGGAAAGTTTTTAAAAATAGTTCGTCGCGTATTTCGATACGTCGGAAGTCTTTTTTTATCGAGAATATTATTACTGCCCGGAAAATCGATAAAAAAATAACACATTTGACAATTTTGCAAATATTATTAGCCCCCGAAAAAAAGGTGGTGAATAAACAAAAAAAATATTCATCGTGTTGGTTTTAGCGGATACTATTGGACGCATGTGCGTCCGTGGCGCCAGAGGGGCTGGCGAAGCGGAAGTCTTACGTCCCCCCGTTCGACTTCCACCAGGCACCCTCTCTTTAGCGGCATCCCAGTCGCACCCTCGTTGCGTGTACTTCTCGTTCCTTCCCTCCCTATCCTTTTCCCTTTAGCCTCGCTCCGTCGAGAGCTTTCGCTCTTTCCACGTCTCGGAATCACCGTCTCGAGTCGCGGGAGCCCGAGGACGGCTCTTTCCAACCCCTTCGTGACGGGAACGCGAAGAGCAACGTAGAAACGTCGACGAGGCCGAATAAGATTGCATTCGCTGCGCGTTTGTTTTCTCAACGTCATACGGTGGAAAAAAAGGCTCTTTACGTCGCGTGTGTGCGCGCGTGGGTGTACCAGACGCCGGAGAACGTCGGAAAAGGAATGATCGGAAGTGTTTATGAGAACGGACAGAATTCCCGATTGACAGCTCCTTCCCCCTGCCCCTTGTCGCTCTTTTCCTGCGTTTTCTCTCTTCCGAGGTACTTTCCTCCTCGTCGTATGATATCGGGACGCTACGGCGAGCCGTAAAGATTATTACGAACGACCGGGGTCTCGGCAGTCCTCGAGCTTTTCGTTTATCAGTCAGGACGGAAAAGTCTTGAACGGAGAGGACGACACCGATGAGACTCGAGGGAAGGAAACCTCGTCTCTTCCGTCGCCTCGTATGATGCAAACTACCGAGAAAGAAGCCGGCTGGAGAGAGAAGAGACGATGGGATCTTTTGATGCGCGCCAACCCAACGAGGGAGACTGCGTTGCGCAAAAGTGAAGTGAATTTACCTCTTGAAGTTAAATTACGTGTATACGTACCCGCGCGTACATACATATATAATTTAATTTGTATATATATATATATATATATATATATATATGTAACATTGCCGAAGTCTCAAGTGGAAAAAGAGTACACGAACCGTGTGTGCACCGGTTGCTTTGAATTTTGAGGCCTCGGTGAGAAAGACAGTCTCAGTAGTTATTCGGACCAACTTGGTTCCTCGGTTACTCAAGAGTTTAGGCTGCTACTTCCGAAAATCTCGCTCGAAGCTTGTAAAATTGAAAAGGAGGGGTCTACGCGTCATCCAGGATTCGTGGACGGAAGGTTGACTAGTGGTTACGAAGATAGCACTGCTGGGCAAATTTCAAACCCGATTTTTATCGAAAAACTATGTATTTTCCAAAGGGCGTACGGTTTTTCTAGACTTATATTAAAAATAATATCTTCGCGATATTATTTAAATATAATAATATGAATGACTCGTTATTAACAATTCGTAATATTTTACTAATATTTTAAAATGATTTCGTACATTTCTTCGAATTGAATTCTTCGATTTATTAAATTTTCCGGTTTTCGCGATACCTCTTAACGCCTTATAAAAAAAACAATTGTAAAGGGGAAAGAGATCGATGCACCGAGCGAGCAGTCAATTCAATCCTGCGACTGTTTATCGCGACGGGATCGCGTTATGTTAATACTGTCAACGAGTGACGTAAATGCGCGCGCGTGTACGTTCAAGGGGGGATGAAACGATCATTTCGCGGTGGTTGGTGCGGGCTCTAATGGAGGCCCGGGCGTAATTGGAAAGCGGTTTGACTGCGGCGACGCGGAGAGGACGAAGGAGGGTCGGGGCGAGGCGGAGATAAAGCGCCGGGGGGATGCGGCGAATGACAATTCCATAACGCTCGTGCGACCAAGAAACAGGTTCGACGCGCGGGGCTGGGAGGGGCGGTAAAGGGCCAACGAGAAAGGTACGCGCGTTGAACGATATCGAATGATAAAATCGAAGGTAACGTCGATCAGGAACCCGATACATCCGTGAATTATTGATACTCACCCATGGGGGGAAGACCGACCCGTCATTTACTTCTCGACGTAAGAATGAACGTACGATACACCCGCGTATCATTACGGATACATTCTCGGCCGAGAATTCTCTTCGCGACGGCAGTCGTCCAGAGATATCGATCCGACGAACGAAACGAGTTTCCGCCGAAGCTGCGACCGATATTCAACATTTACCGATCGGCTTTTATATTATTTTCCAAGTTAATTGTTTCGCATCGTTAAGCCCTCGATTACCTCGTCGCGTCCAGGTCACGTTTGTTCGATAAAGCCAAGTTCGGGTTACTTTTGCTTCGGATTGTACCCCCTGTGCGCGTTCGAACGATCGAAAAATGTTTGCAATCTAAATTGCACGTTTGTGAAGCCAATATAGGTATATATGTATAAATCGGAGCCACACGAGCGCAAAACTCGTGTAGTACACGCCATCAGGCTGGTTCCTGGCTTGTCTAGACCAAACATACGCGTGTACGCGCATATATCCGTAGACGGTAGATATATATTTACCTGGACGTTTATTCGTGCGAATAGACGCACGAAAGCGCAACGCGCGCGTAGGCGTTCGAGCATGAATGTACGCGTTAGAAACGCACGCACGAGTGTAATTCCAGTCGCGATGCGCATACGCGCGTCTACCTATATAACGATGTACAGCAAAGAACGTTGTAAGCTTCACCCTCGTGCGCGCCTACTACCGGACATACGCGGTTACACGGACCCTCCGTCCTTCGAATGCACCGCGGTTTTAACTTTGTTTTCAATTATTTTTCAACGTCATTGTCGGAAGTCTCTCGATTGCGAGTCGAGTCGATAAATATTCAAAAGTAAGTTACCAGAATGTTTGAGGAATTTGACAACGTCGATCGGTAAGACGATACTTCATTGTTCTTTCCAAATAATTGAGCGAATAAATTGAGATCGTTGATCAAAGAATTAATCTACGAAAGAACTTTAAAGAATTCATTCGAAAAATGAACTCAACGAACATTCGAGTGTTTCTCACACTCCGCGTGAATCGCCAAATTGAGCAATTTCGGAAAATTGAACTTCGGTTGCGTTCCAATGAACGTTCGTCGTTTAACGTAACCGTCCGTAAATACGATAGTATATTTGTACGAGCCCGTCGTAAATTACAGGGTATTTCTCTGCACTTACGATCCCTCCGAATTTGTTATGGCCAGAGTACTCGATAAAAGAGGGCCACGGCGAACACGGTTCCCAATAACTTCAGTCTTCGGTAGCTCAACTGGGAAATCTCGAGCCACTCGAGCCGGCAATAAAAAATTGAGGCTTCATGCATCATTCGATACAAGAATCTTCCTTATTTCTCGAATGGAATGAAATCTCGCAAGATGGAACGGAATCCTCGAGGAAGGATAGATATTTCAAGAAAATGGCATTTTAAAAGAAAACCCGGATAATCCGGCGAAAAAAATAATGGAAAACGTTACTTAAAAACGAAATTAAATATAAAAGTGTCCCATTCAAAGGTCTTTGCGCCGAATCTTGGCACGACTACATTTTTAAAAATCTACCATCCGATATTTCGCAGTGCGGCGGCCGTAAAAAAATTGAACTTTCGAATTTGTCTAGCGGGCGCACTAAAAATCATAAAAATAAATATAAATTTGCGTACGATATTTTTTCACCGAGACGTTAAATTTATTGTCCGGATGGAAACCTCAAGGGACGTCTAATACTTTTGAGGAACGCTGTATATGTATGGACATATATGTATGTTCAAGCTGAAGAACAGACTCTCCGTCACTGTATATTCGTTCGGTCCATTCGCACGAACGAGTCAAGTGCCCTGAAGAGCCGTAGCCTCCCACGCTTTCCTCCGTACGCGCGCACTTGATGCTCTCCCAGTGAAATCATTATATACATTTATATATACACACACATATAAATGGATATGGATAAACTCCGGACCGGGGGAGAGGACACGCTCGTCCACTCGTCGCGACGATGACGATTATCGAAATCACGATCTTTCTTCGAAACCTCATAATTAATCAATAATGCTAAATTTGATAAGCTCATCGAACGTCGATTGCCTCACAATTGAAGCCTGTACCGATAGGACGCGTTCCGATTGACACGAACGGCGAAGCAAATTTATTTTCCCGAACGAGACATTTTTATCTGTAATGCGATTGGTTATTTGTTCACCGATCGATTCGGCTATGTATCAATGGACAAAATAAAACCGATTAATTTACTATTTATTACTAGACTAGAGAACGAGTTAAATCAATTGTCCATTTATTTGTCGTTTGAAGTTTTTCACGTACGACGAGTTGATAAATTCTGTGGGTGATTTTCCTTTTGCCTGCGATTCATTGTTCATTCGCTGCCCGGTTATTTATCTTGTAATTTACTCTTTTATCCCTAAGAGGACTTGGTTATTTAATAATTGAAAAAAAAAAACACGAACCGGCTTGTTATTTTGACTTTTTGATTTTTCGTAACGAGCGGGAAGGTTCCAAATTTGGCGGTGGGTGATGTCAACTCGTACAATAATCGACGAAAGAACCGAAGAGGCGGTAATAGGAACGAGCGCGTCGGAATAGCGAAGAGGACGCGCGTGCGTCGAGACGAAAGAGCGCCGAGTGCAGTACCAACTAACGTACGTGTATATAGAACATATGTTTATGGATCACTGGCAACATTAACATCGCGATTTATGCGCGGTTTAACCGCATCTGCGGGCTCTCTTGTTTCGCCTGCTCCGACGGTCCTTTCGGACGCGAGAACCCGCGAGTGTGCGCGCGCATGCGCGTGCAAAAGTCCACCGCGCTCGGCCTCGAACGCGGTTCGCGGCAACCTCTTTATACGAGCGCGAATTTACCAAGGGAGAAGCATCGCCCCGCGTTGATGCGTCCTTACTCGAGACGGCTCCTCGCCCAACGTACAAGCCCGGCCACCGCGGGGGACCCGACGCGACCCTTCGTCTTTCTCGTGCTTTTCGATATCCCATTTGTACGTTCCCGATACTCCGCTTGCCATTTTTCAATCTCGACGATAAAAACAACTCGATGCCGATTGAAACTTTACGACGAAGGAAACTTAACGACAAAGGGAACCGGACGGCGATTAAAAATTGACGGCACGAGGAGATCGACGACGAGAGGACGCAATGGCGAAAGAACAAAAAAATTCGTCCCGGTGCGTTAACAAACGTTGCTAATTTTACAAACGATCACAACTGTATTTAAATCGATACGGGAACGCCGACGGGGTTTCATTCGCGTGTAAAGCTTTTACAAGTTCGTCGTTAATTGTGTCTGGATAGTTGCGCCGCTGGTAATTGCCTCTAGTATTTCAGCGTTCCTCTATTAAGGAACATTCACGCGAGTGATATCGCGCGGTGAAACACGAAGGAGAAGGGAGAGTCCGGGAGCGAGGATGAAGCGTATATTTATTAATCGGCCCGGTACGATAATTAATTCGCTAATTTTTGCAGCGATGCAGCCTCGGCGTTGCTTCTTCCTTCATTACGTATACGTACAAAAGATATACGCGAGTACGCGTATACATCAACGGGGAGGCCGAACGTTCCGCGTCTCCGCTTCTCGTTAACTTTATGAATGTTCCTCTATCTGTTCACCTGATAAACCGACGAGGGACCCGGGGACGTTGCCGAGGATGTTTCCGAGACGGCTATGTTCGATCGCTCGGAAAACCAAACCGAGCGGAAACACGTACAACGAGGGGTCGACTCGGCTAATGTACAAGCGAGTAAGACAGCCACCCTTTTTTATTCCCTCGCTCCGACCAAACGAACTAAATAAAATCAAAGCTACAATTTCCACTCCTGTAATACACACGGGACGGTCCGGCCCGAATCCTCGATCGAATCTGGTCCCACAATTTTTCTTTCGATTCGCTGTACCGTCGGGAAAACGCGAAAAACTTTGCCTTTAGAAGCCAGTTGTTTGACTCGTTTGAAAAGGCTGATTCGTTGGTCAAAAGTCCACGACTTGGAAATTATTTCTCAGCAAGACACGTTTCGTTCTCGCGTAACTTTCACGGCTGTTTCATTTTTGAAGATTCCCCATTGATGTTTTTCCTATTAAATAACTATTAAATTTTTAACTCCCTCTTAAATTACTATCGGTTAGGACTTTGTATCGGGCTATCGGGCATCAACCGGGGGTCGATAGGAGGGAGCGAATAAAATCATGACGCGACCCATGGACTTGTCAGACCCATCTGAAATTCCCCGTGTATACGTACGACCCCCCATATCGTATATATATATAGACAAACATATATATAAAACACAGGATGCATCGGGTGGTTTTTATCGAGAGATCGACCAGCAGCGAAGCCAGAATTATAGCTCCCGATGCATGCAAATACAACGGTATATATCGTCGGCTTGTTCTTCCTCATCCTGGGGTATTAGCTCTCTACGTACGCGTACACATAGGAGATGTACACGTATATAAATATCTATACGTGTTATTCCAGCCGATTTTCTTGTTGCACCGGAAAGTGGGTTGGGGCTCGCGGAGAGGTCTGTATCGAACTTTGGCGAAATATACAGCCGTAGTTTTGTCGAAGAAAAAAAAAAAGTAACGGCCCAGAAAAGAAATAGCTGTATAGCTTCGTAGCGGGGTCGTGCACGGTATTCATGAGTCTGAGGAACGATTCGCGCCATTTGGCATTTGCTGCCTTCCTTTTTTTTATTCCCATCTTTGACCGTGGGGGCCAAGAAACTTGGTTTTTTTTTTCATCGTCTGATGCTGAACGACGACGACGACGACGACGACACGAGAGGATATACGGTTCCGTTGTCCGGGAACGCGACCGAGAGTGGCCGTGAACCTCATGGGGGATGTTCTCCACCGCCCCCCTTCCCTCGTTGGCCCTCTTAGCGATCGAAGGTAATAACAAGCGATAACAATAATTCATATATCGCGATCGCGAGAGTAACAATTTGAGCGTGGGCGCGATCGAATCAAAGAGCCTGATCCGTGATAAATCAACCGGGGACTTTCGTGAGTAAGTGGTATTAGGAGAGAGGCGCTGTATACGGGATACTATTGTTTGGAATTCAAGAGAAAATCGTTTGCGGAGACGTACAGATTTTATGACTGTACGATCCGTTTGGTATTTTCGATGAGACGCTTATTATTACTTCGTAATTTATCTTCGAATATTTTGACTTTTATGCTTTACGAAAAATAACGATTCATGGTTTTCGAAAAAGGTCGCCTATCGATGGATATTCCGTACGAGGTTTTCTTTTTTCTTGTATCAAACGTTGAGTATTTTGTGAAATACAAAGACACGTTTGTTTTTTGAATGTTGCAATTGTCTCCCCTCTTCCGTGATGGCTGAGGGGAGGATACGAAGTCACGGTAGCATGAATTTATCTTCGATCTCTCGACCCCTGTTTTATGGTATTTTTAATGCCTGTATGATAGATACAAGAAAGTCGGTACTCACATATGTCTATGGCCCTTCCACCCGGGGTGCTCACAAGAATCAGCAGGTAAAGAACGATACGGCAGTGATGGTCCATTATTCTCCGGACGATACTTCGTTTGTGCGCAATTATTGAAGTACCTCCGTTAGAACGAGTCCCGACAGTGATGGTCTTCGGACTTCCGGTCATCGAACTCTCATAACAGCGTCTGTAAAATTCGATAAAAAACACACATTCTCGCGTTACTTCGCTTTGCGACGCGTCAGCTGAAGGTACTGGGAAAAACTTGGAAATAAACTTAGACTTAGACTTATAACGGACTTGGAAAAATAAAAATCAAACTGTTGGGACGATGAAAAAACAAGTGCTCATAAAAATGGGTGAAATTGACCGAGATTCGATGAGGGCTGAACCTTGATGGCTCTACAAAGCTGTGCTGCCCGCTCCATTGGCCTTTTCGCGCGGAAAATTGGTTTCCAGCGTCGAGTCCACGATCGGTGAAAGAACAATGGATAAAAAAGGACAGTAGTGTCCGAGGGTTTCGCCATTTTTTCTTTGCCCTCTTTTCTTTCCTTCGTTCCGATGTACAAGTGTATCGTTCTTCGGAGGAAAAAACGGAAATTGAAAGAGAAAAAGGAAACGAACGACGCAGGTAGCGGGAGGCTTCGGTGAAAAAAATTAGCAGGGCTGTGCGGAACGAGACACGCGTTTAGGCTTCCTCGTATTTTTCGATAGGTGAAATGGCGCGTTTCTAGATCCAAAGCGCCCAAATGCACCCTCTGTCTTTCCCGGTTGTCTTCTTTTTTCCGAATTGTTTTTTTTCTTTTATTTTTCACTCCACCACACACGGACGCGATAAAGTTCTCCGTGGTGGTTCTCCATGGAAGGTTCGCGTAGACCGGACGGGGGCCTGTTCGGAGCCCTCATCGCCTCCTCCGAGGTTTTACCAGGGAGAACGAGGAATGGACAAAGGGGCACATTCACGCTAGCCGGGAGAGCCATTACGCGTCATTATCGAGATTAGGATCGGACTCGCTCGCAGTCTATATGGGAGCTTTGGAGTGCACGTATATAAACATACAGCCGCGCGGAAATAAAGAGGAGTCGGAGAGCTCGAGGAGAGAGAATGGGAGGAGGAAAGCGAAGGCTCCCCGGAGATGGGACGCGACGATGAAGACGTGGCAATTGTTTTTTTTTTCTTCGAGTAATAACAGTGCAAAAACAATCGTTGCACATTTCGTATCACGAGTGTATGCAACGAATTTTATTTTCGGGTTAAGGGGCCACACGCGAATATACGCCGGAAAAAATTGTCCCTTTTGGAAATCATTTCAATGGGGAAAATACCACGCTCGTAGATTTTTTAAAAATTTGCTCGCACGATTATTTATAACTATAAAAGGAGTTGGCCAGTCGAGTAGGATCGGACGGACGAAAAAAATTATCGTCAGGATCTCTTTGCTTTTGGCTAATTAGCCAAGACTTTCTTTCGAATACCGCGAATTGGATGAATCAGCGGATCTTATTTTCTTTTATTACGACGGGGTAGTCGCAAATTCCTTTCGGTCAATTATGCGTATGTCTTTTTCTGCACCGTATATTTGGGAGGAAATATTATTACATTTTTCAAAGGGAGTTTTGTCTGACCCATAATTGCGAAAAAAGACGTTCAATTGAAACGAACGTTGGCTTTCGTAAAACGAATGAGTCATTGCACGTACCGGTATATTATGCTGAATTTTATTATCGATATATTTCATTCGAACGATCTATTGAATACAACTATTCGCACATTTTTCTTAAATATTTTACGTAAAATAGAAGATACTCGAGAAAATGAAAATTAAAAGTAAATTAATATTTAAATTGACTAAAATTGAATACCCGAACATAAAAGAACATTTGAGAAAATGAAACGTCTCTTTTGTCTGGGTGATTTTACGTTCCTGAATGAAAAGGTTCTCCCTCGGCATAGGAGGGTCTGCGCGTGGAATATTCCGTACAACGAAACGGACAAAGAGTTTGCGTGGCCGTGACACGTTTCGGACTTACTGTCTTATTTGTACACGTATTAGTAGATTTAAGAAGCAAAAGGGCGCAGCTCGAACGAGCCGGTCCATTAAGCTCGACGGGGTTCGCGCCCTGACGTTTCCGAGCCCTTGGTCGCGCGCGATGGGCGCGAGATTACGCTCGCCGGGGTCTTCGCTCCGATCCTTATTTCTCGTTCCTCGGCTCGGCTCATTCTCCCGACGACAAGCGCTCGCGAAATTGAACGAGACGCGGACTCCCCCACAGATACGTTCGCGGGATTCTTCCCGCTGATCTTCTCAGAATTCAGTCTTCAATGGTCAGGGCACAATTCCCTTCCAGGATGTATTTGGTACACGTGTACACCCGCGCTACGAATATCTCGGAGACAGTTTTTTTTTTTATTACGAGCTCCGGCGTTCGTCCCGATGCCAATGAAAAGGAACGAGATCCGCGGAGGGGCTTCCAAACTCGCGAAACAAGTTTGGCGGGCTCGTATTTTCTCAGTTCACCAAATTCGATATTTCAACATATCTAATTGTTCAATATTGCGCAATATTTTCAAGTATTTTTAATACACAAATTGTGGTATACATTGTTCTCGTAATCCAAGTATCGTCCTTTGCTTTGAGCTCCATAAATGAGATATTTAAAGATTTCTGATAATTGAGTCGTTTTGTTCATCCCAACGAAATTACCTCCCAGATTCTTGTCAAAATAACGTTTGTCCGACGAGAGAAAAGTTTACGCGAAATATAAATCGTTAGCGGACAAAAAGCAATTCTCATTGTCGGTGTATCTTGCTCGCATCTTAATCACCGTGATAAACTGCTAATTGTACAATTGCCCGGATCATGTGTCGCCCCTGTCGCAATAAAGAGAGAGAGAGAGAGAGAGAGAGATGAGCTTTCGGTTTCAATGTTGGCGCTTTCATCGTTTTTCCCGTAGAGCACGAATGTTTTCGCTTGGACTAAAGCCAGAACCGCGGGGAGGCTTTTATTCCATGAATTTCGTATTCCAGAGGCAAACGCACCTGTTGGCTAAACAATCATTCTCCCTTCCCTCGTATTTCCATTCCCTCGTGATTCCTTGAACTTCATTTTATTTTATTACATCATCATTTTCGCAACAAGGAGATTGTATATTGCCCAGCTCGGTGCGATAAACCTACCGGATGATATCTCTGTCTGCTTTCCTTGGTGAAGAGGAGAAACGAAAAAAAAAAAAACAAAAACAAAAGGAGACCGGGAATTTACTATATATAGTTCGAGATCAAGATAGTCGAGAAGATTGGCGCAAGAGCTATGTGCTCTCGGCGGTGCTTCTGCTTTTCTCTGCAACGGCACTGCGTCCCGAGGACTGTATTCTCCGTGAAATATCACAGGAACTTGAGCAGAGAAGAACACCGAGCGGAAGAGAAAGAAAGAGAGAGAGAGAGAGAGAGAATTTTCTGCGAGGATGAGAAAAAGCGAGCCGAGAGATAATCGCACGATTTTATCGGTCACCAAGGGGAGAGAAGAGGCTGGAGGAAAATTAAAAACAACAAAAAAATAAGAATTCGAAAAAAAAAACGAGTGAGTTTCATGGAGCGCGGAGGTAGAAGAATGACGCAGTTCCTCCGTTCGCCTCCTTGCTCCGCCGCTCCATTGGAGCTTCGTGTTCGGGCTCTTCTCTACCGGGATACTCCCTCTTGATATCCTCCTGGCTTCGCGAGAGAACGTGTAGCGCTATACCTCGAAAAACAGAGGAGAGAGGAAGAGAGAAGGAGAGAGGAAGACCCGCCCGGCTAATTACGAGAGTCTCTTTGACTACCGTGCTACCTGGCTTTTGCGGATGTTTATCTTTAAACCGATGGGAACCCGAGATGGCACGGCGTCGCCATCGCCATCCTCCGCCAAGTTTCTCCTCGTTACACTGACCAGCGAAATTCACAAGTTTGCCGTGTATCAAGGAACCGGTATCGCGCACCTTCCTCGCGTCGCGTTAAATTCCCCAAATATTTTCATACTTCTCCGGTCGACGAAAAATCGGACGAATCGTTGGGTTTGCGTTCTTCGAGAAATCGCCGAACCGTTGGAACTTTTTCGATCCGCGGGATCGACGACTAACAAACACTACCAAACACCAAAGATGGCGACGCAACTCGAAAACACTTAAAAATGAACTTAAAAAATTAACTGAGGGGGGGGGGGGGGGGGGGGGGGGGGGGGGGAGAAGAAAGTGGAAGGACGGAGGAAGCGGAAGGAGCGAGGAAAGGGTGGCTAAGGCAAAGGGGCACTGAGAGAACGAACGGTGCAGCCAGGGCCATGAATTATGCAGCTCGCCTCGAGGCTCTCTCCTTCATTCCCTTTTATCCCTCTCTCAACTCCTTTCTCTCTTCGTCTCTTTCGTTCGCTATTCGGGATTTCGCTCTTTCGGCGCACAAACACACGGGCGAACACGTATCGTAGACGCGCAGGATGTAGCCTGGCTACAGGCGAGTCGGACGGAGAGCCGAGGGCGTAAGAACGATAGAAAAAAGTGAGGAAAAAAGGAGGTAAAGGCGCCGTCCGTGTCTCCGTGGATACACCCGCGTCTATGTACGTCCGTACGTATGTACGGTACATTTTCGAGAGACCCGAGCCACTCGGGCGTTCTCTCTTCTCCGGCAACCCACCACTCGTCTCTATATTTTTTTCCACTGCTGGCAAACTTCCTATTTTTCCTTTTCCGTAGATCCGTTACCCACCGTCGACTCGCGGCGACTCGGTCGAGGCGGACAGCAATTTTCATTGCTACCTTGACGACCGAGCGCGTAAACGCGTATGTGGATTACGAAAATTAGTGTCCCCGGCGAGCGAATCGACGGCGACGCCAATTTTCACGATCCGGTTTATCGTTGATTGTCCTTTCGATCGGCGCAGCCTCGATCGGAGACCGAATCGATCGGTTCACCCGCGAGAGCTCGTCGTTCGATAAGTTTCTGGTCTTTCGTCCCGAGGGTCTTTGAAGGGACCGCGAGAGGTGGAACCAGGCTCGGAAAATTGTCCAGCTCTTCGGAGAGGACGAGCGGAGATAGCCGAGAGCGGGTGATGCAAATTTGATGGTCCGATCGGACGGTGCGGCGATGGAGCTCGGTGAAACGAAATCCGAGACGTCCTTCGTCTTCCGCGTCGAGTCGGTCGGGCCCGTGTCCTTCGGGTGAGTCGGGTAATCCCGAGGTAGCTCCGGAACATCGTCTTCGGTTATCCGCCTCCGGATACCGCCGCTATTGAATTCCGCATGAATAATGGCGCGAACGGAACGGGAAAAAAGGAAAGATGGTAGCGGAAACGATCGGGCAATAATAACGAGACGGCGAAGCGAACAGTCATCCACGAAGTACGTCTACTTCGCGAGAATAGCAGATGCGAACGAATAACCCCCATAAACCCCGGAAGTGAAAAGAGCTTCGCGCCGTAGAAGACCTTTCGCTGGAGCCTCAACGGGATAACTTGGAAAATAGTAGCGTCGAAACTCTGGAGAAATAGAAGTTTCCAGTTCGGAATATTGCAAGGGAGAAAGTTCCAAGTTTGTTCTCTCGCGTCCCGCTTAGCTGGAAAAGGGTGAAGATGAGGACGGGAGAAGGGCAATGATGAGCGGGATTAAATCGAGCGTCAATTACCGCGGTTTCACGATCCCGTTAAGGGTCGAAGCTCGCTGATGCGGGGGGGGGGGGGGGCGGGGGGGGAGGGGGGGGGGGGGGAGGGGGGGGGGGGGGGGGGGGGGGGGGGGGGGGGGGGGGGGGGGGAAAGGGATACTTCTATCGCCCCGTTTCCATCTTCCGTCCTAACTCTCGGAGTTTCTTGGTTTTATGATCGGGAATTTGATCCGGTCAGGGTGCGCGAGCACCTCGAGGCACTCTCATCGCGGGGCGTCCTCCGCACGAGTCGAGCCTCGAACGTGACTATGGATCGACAACGGAGATAGCGCGCAACTTTCTTCTCTCCCGAGTACGCCACGGAGAGCTACGCAACCTCGGATTTGCCCGAGCGGTGTGCCTTCAATAATAATCGTAGTATAGCCGCGATAATTGGCAGCTTATGCCGAATGGCGCGTGCCCAATCTTTCGGAAATTATTGGGACGAATGATACACATCGGTGGGAGGGTCCGACGATCCGCCGCTCGATGTTGGATGGACACACTTTTTTATCGACTATCCCGGTTACCCAGATTTTCATTGTTTCCTGACGGTTTGGCGGCGGTATTTTGGACACGTTTGAAAATAGCATTTTTAACGATGAAACGAAGGAAACACCAAAATGAATAAACTCGTCTAGCAGGCCTCGATCGCAATTCCCTTCCCCGCACTGGAACAATAAATTGAGCCTGTAGTCTACCGCAGGCCAACGACTTTCTCTCGTAATTCTCCGAGTCATATTCCTCATACTCAACGAATACATAAATCGCGAAACAAAAGATGAGAACTCGGAGCAAAGGGTCGATGAAACGAGCAAGAGTAAAACTGGCTGTGCAAAGTTGTCGGGACTTTCGTCGTTTGGATTCCTCGAAGTGGCTATTCCTCGTTTATCCTTCGTACAGCGAAGCTGAGGATATCGGGACGAGCCGGAGTTACGAATTACGTACCGGGCCGTAGTTGGCGTCTTCTCTCTTCACGCGGAAAAGGGTCTTCGCGTAGACCGAGATTCGCAATGTTTCGTCTCTCTGTATACGCGTGTATGCATGTATTAGACGAACCAACGATACAAACGACGTTCAAGACGGACAATCCACCGCACACGGCCTATAAATTTATGAGGAGACCCGTTATCGTCGTTTCGCGCCCGCCCTCGCTAATTACGTTCCGCTTGAATCGTGCTACAAGAGAGAGAGAGAGAATTTTCGTACCCATCTATAGTGAAAATTGGAGGGCCATCTAACCATTCTTCGATAATACGATTTTCTTTTATATCTACTTACGTGGGCTCCTGATTAATGAAGATTGCAAACCTTTAACTTGTGTACAGCGTTACGAGTACCCTGATGCCTATCAGAATACCTAGGATATTTCTAGGGTATCTAGGGTAATTTTTAGGCATTAAGCTTCGCATAAAAATGAGCGGACGAGTCGATCGTCCCGTCTCCCCGACCACTCCCTCTCTCTATTTTTTTAGTTCGTTCGAAATTCTCGTAATTCATAACGTCACGAGCCAAAAAAATACACAGTCCGTCCTTTGTTTCTTCGGGGATCCCTCCGCGGTACGCGAGAGGGAGAAATCTCTCTCGTCGTTTTATCAGGATGGTCCGAGATTGAGCGAGTAACGAGTGGGGAGCGAGGGAGCGAGAGGGAGAACGTGTTAAAAAGTGGAGGATGAAAAGAGGGCCCTCGATTACCTGGAGAACGTTTGTCGGGGAGGGGCGAGTATCGCGAGAGAATAAACGCACACATATACAAGATCCGTTTGGTGCTCACCGGACTTGTTCGTTCGGCGGTTTAATCGGTTATTTGCACAGGGTACACAAGCGCGAAACGCCGCGAGAGAGCGTGTTCGGATGAGCGATGATCGGCGTGCACGCCTCTCTCCTTTTGCTACATCTTCAACGAGAGGAGAAAGAGAGAGAGAGCGAGAGAGAGGGACGAGGAAGAAGAGTTATTAGCCCTTTTGCGATGACAAAGCAGATAAGTTGAGGCGCGCTCTCTCTCTCTTTCTCCGTCTCTCGCCTCCCTCCGTTTTTGTACGTATAAACACGCCGCGCTGGCCCGTTGATGGGTACGCGCGCGAAGGGGATTAATTGTCCACAGGGCGAGAGGAAGCGTAACGAGAGGACCTCTCAAACCCGAAGATTTCGATCGGACCGACGCGAAAACCATTATTTTTTTCGGACCCCGATGCAATTTCTTTCGCCGGGCATTCATGAAAATCATTTTCAGGGGGCTCGTGAATATTTTTGTTCATCCTCGATTTGAGAAGGAACGGGGAGCACGGATAGCACGGTGCGTCCTGTTCACCGCGACCTTCGTGTTTCGATCAAAAGTTCTTTCACATTTATCTTTCTTGCTCGGCTTTTAGAGATTCTGGAAATTCGATCTTTCACCCGAACTTCTTCATGATCCTAAACGAATGTATCAAGAAAACGGACGTCGAGCTAGATTTCGTTCTCGAAGTTACGAATTCTGGCTTGGTTTGGAAATTTTTGTTTGGATTACGACCAGAGTCCGCAATAGTTCCGGATCGGGATCCTTGGTATCCACTCGGCAAGCGTTGAATCTTCCTTCCGGATTGGATCCGCGAAAATATTTGTGGACGGGTACGCCCTCAAGATTCCTATGAAAAAGTCGTTTTCCTTTCATCAAGCCTCGCCGACTGGAAATTCAAAAAATTCCAAGCGGAAAACTCATTTCGCTTCGTTCCCCGAAAACCTCGGGGTACGTTCAACATTCCATTCCCGTTTCGAATCTCATTGTATACGACGAGGCAAAAGTCCCGCTCCCATAAATCGCCTATCCATGTTTAATGCAAAAGAGCGAGCCAGGCGTTCGGGGATACGTATATCGTTGGACCGGCGGCGCAAGAGGCGAGAACGGAGAGGAGCAAACTTTCCCGTCAAACCTCTCAGACAGGGCGAACCGTTCTTATACTCGCGAAAATGCCAAGAAGAACGGAACATCGCGCGGAGCGGAGAAACGATTGCGTTTCCGAAGGCACCGAGGAAAAAAGGTCCGGAGAAACAAGGGAATGCTTTTGCATTGCGGTCTCTTAAAACCCCACCCCGCGTTTCCCACCCCGTCTATCAAAAAACGCGAGAAGCTTGTACTCGTACGAGTGGATAACAAAAGAGCCAAAAACGGGAGACAAGATACAAGCAAAAATGAACCTCTGGCGATGATCCATTCGGGACCATCTTTTGGCTCGCGACTCGATATACGGGGTGGCCGTTCATTCGATCTCTTTCTTCAAAAGTATTATTCCAGAAGTCACTTTCAAACTCCACTCTGAATATTCGATTGATAGTTTTCCGAAAGCTGATAAATTAATTATTACGTTATAAATAGAAGTGCCTGACGTTTGCAAAACCTCTAAATGAAATGATCTGCAACATTCGATTTTTTGTTTCCGAGATAATAAAGAGGGATTATTTCTCTTGAGTTTTCAGCTTTCAAGAAAGTATCAATTGAATATGCGGAGTAGAGTTATTTTTAACAGGTCATTTTAAAGGTCGTTTTGCCGGCGGTCACCCTGTACAAATCAGATGTATGCACGTGTAACGCAGCGATAAACTGAAACTCCGACGTGTCTGAAAAGAGAGAAAACGTCAGAAAGATAGCAGGAGGAGATCGGAGCGGGCAGGAATAGGAGCGGGGGCGATACGAAGAAGGAACTTCAGGCAGATTCGAAACATTCGTAAAATTCAAACTTCCCTCGAACTCGATCCGCATTCGATATGGGAAGTACGACGGAGAACTTTCCTTTTAAATCCCTCAAAGTGCAGTCACAGCAGCCTGATCCATTTCTCACGAAGTACACCCGTTTCCGCGACATTTTTTTTTTTCCTCCTGGATCCACCGCTGTCAAAAAATTATGCACTCTGACCAAGGTTGCCTTTCGGGAAAGAAAAGTTTACACGGACGTTCTACGAATTATCAAATATTCAAGAAACCGTGTTTCCTCTCGGTGAGCGTAGTATTTACTCGAGAGAACCATTACGACGTTACTTTTTCTCGTCCGAAGAAAGTGAATCGCAAATATGTTTGAAGAACTTTATCAAACGTGCCTCAAATATCGGTGGTACGATACTTCGAAAATGACGGATGGAGCTGTGTCCAATTACGATTCGCCTAAACCCAAACAAATCCAGTTTTTGAACCGATTGCATTTTTTTGCCTGAAATGATTATTTAATTTCAAATAATCAGACGACTGGAGTTAGGGATGCACTTCCGGATGTTTCCGTATCTTATGGTTGCACTTTAATTAGAAAAGGACAAAAAATGGCTATCAGTCGTCTCGCGTGGGTCCTCGCAAGACGTTGTCGCCAAACAATTTGAAGGATCTCTCGAACGATCTCTGGCACCGAGTGTCTCTGATCCGTGTTGCGCCAGTCAGAGGAGTCATCTCTCAAGTATCCCGCTCATATACAGATACGCGTTTATGTACGACAGAAAAGCCCCCCCTCCCCTCCCGGGACTCCTGCAACGCTCCGTAAGAATGTCAACGTTCAGGAGCCCGAAGACCATCGACGTGCCATTCCTCGTGGCATTTTCTCGTTCCACGTGTGTCCGCGTCTCGGCCCATTGGTCCCCCTGACACATGCGCCTGTGCGCACGTAATTCGTGTAAATATTTACGATTTGTCGAAGTGGTCTCCACAAGTGCCTAAGAAAACAGTTTATTCCGTGACGCCGAGACGTGCAAGAAGAGGAATCCTCCGGGATAGTCCCTCCCTCCCAATATACTATGTACCATCGCGTCATGTATGACGTGGAAGTTTAGTTTGAAAGGAACAAAAAAACGATAGAGACAATACCTTCATCGCGAAGTTTGTGGAGCGCAATGAGGTGGCACTTCCTTCGCGGGAACTTCGGGGACGCGGGTCCCCGAGGTCTTTGGAAAGTCCATACGAGCTTGTGCCACATGTTATAAATGTTATTATAAACCCTCCTAGGAAAACTTTAGTGCCGTTCAATGTTTTTTTTTTCCAGGCCGCCCGCTGCATTGAAAAATATCAAATTTCACTCATTCTTTGGTCGAACGCATCGTGAACAATGTTTTTGTTTTAACGAAAGGAATTAGGATATTCTGAAAACACCGAGAGAATATTCTTAAATTTAATTCATGAATTTTCACTGTGTGGCCATGTTTTAATAAAGATTTTATCAAAAAATATTCTACTCGAAGTATCAATTGTACGTTGTTAATAAAGTTCATTAATTTTTTTTGCACACTTTACCGAATCGGTCTAATATCGAAATTTGTTTTATTAGTGTAACACTTGTCGTCTGTGGTGCGCTCTTCGATTTATCCGGTGAAAGTAGATTGGTCCGAAGGTCAATATTTTCTCTAGGAAGTGGTCACTCGGAGCGATCGATCATTCATTGACGTGCAATTCACTTTTAACGCGTACTTTATTTTCCCTCGTTCTTTTCCTCTTCCTCTCTCGCAATCGCTACAGTCGTTTCACACTCCTATTCGATATCTGGTGTACTCTGTCTATATATACATATATATATACGTCTCGTGAAGGGCTCGGGAACGTCTGGCGCTTTATCTTCCGCGCGAATTGTTCGATCAGTTCGCCCCAAGCTTCGCGGAAAAAGAATGGGGCATCGGGGTGCGAGTAGATACGGCTGTCACAATAGGACATTTTCCATTCTCCAACCCTTTGCCGTTGCGACCCTCTCGCGGTTTCGCGAGCCACCGATTCCCCACCGTTCGACTCCCGTGGCGATGTTTATACAAAAAAGGAAGGAGAATCCTCGTGATTCTCGTCCGGTGTGCGGAAGTCGAGGAATCGCTTACAGCTGGATATCTTTGTGCTCCTCGATCGAGCCGTGAAATATGTTATTTTTTATTCACGCTGTTTTGGCTGGATTTATGACAACGATCGATCGAATCCCGCCTGAGAACGGCAAAGTGGGTCAAGCTTCTCCATGGAATTCTTATTCTTGAACGCGCTTATATTTTCGGCGCTCGACGACCAAGAAAAACACGTTTCGCTTGGAATGATCGCGGTTTACTTAGTCTTATGTATCTTACAAATATTCTTATTGGATAGTGATTGGGGAATTATTTTATAAGTATGACATATTATATTATTGTTTATACCATAAAAATAAAAACCTTTCATAAACTTTGATATTCAAACACACCCATTGTATCTCCATAGTATATAAGAAGCCCACCCTACGGCTTTTTGAAATTTCGTGATTTTTGAGATTCTCCAAAAGTGGCAGGGATCAACGAAATTTTGTTTTTTCCGTTTTAAAAGTATTAAAAGGGTCAATTTGATCGAAAATTTTCTGCTCATTACGAATATCAACGAATTTTCGGTGAAAGCGCTGCATACACCAAAAAAAAACGTGATTTTTGAAGTTTTTTACAATTTTGTTATTGAAATTTTGGGTTTTCGGAAAAATGAATGGTATATTCGTGTTCAGGGGACAAAATTACGTCGTAAAGGATCTATAAAAAAAATATTAAAAATCAAAAATTTTTTTCCATTTTTGGGCAAAATACGCTTTTTCACTAAATCATCGATAACTTTTTTTCCTTTGGGATTTGGTACTCCACTTTGCGCTCAATCTCTTCGGTATGATTTTCCCTTTAAAATGCTTTTTTAATCATTAATGTCCGATGATTTTTTGATTTTTGGCAGAATTT
>JAPYZI010002229.1:0-25046 GCA_030523105.1 Ophioninae sp. A BG-2022a | reverse complement strand
CACGGTGCTCATATGTGCATTTGGAAATACAAGATAACCAAAGTTTTTTCTGTATTATGTGCATCTTAACAGTTTAACAACTCAAACAATTTTTCTATGGTACAATTCCGAAGAACTATCCGGAACAGTCCAGAATTCTGTGAGATGATTCTAGAACATGCCAGACTTTCGAACAACGGTTCTCGAACTTTCCAGAATAGCTTGCCATTTTAAATAATATTGATACGCCACTACCAATTTTTCTAAAACATTATTGTAAACAACAATCGTTCATTGCATTTAAACATACAATTATTTAAAACTGTAAAAATATGCGACCGATTATTGCAGTAATATAACTCCTTTAAATCATAACCTATTCAATATTCGCGTTTTCCTAAAAAAATATTTCGTGCGATTGCAATCGTTCTCATAAAACAACAAACGCAGGTCATTGTGCGCGAATCAATAAAATTGATGACGTTTTCATACCAGAGTAGCGTAGCAATGAACGATTATTCTGGAACGTCCCGGGAAGATCGTTAGGTACAGTTTATGCTCGACTGCACTGTAGCTTTCGAGAACGTTCTCGAATGGCGGTTCGAGTATTTTCGGTGCTCGCAACCTCATTGTAGCTAATACTCGAACGTCTTTGAATGCAATGGCCGCGCCACGACGGAAATTTGACAAAAGTAGATAAGGTTTGCTAAACTCGTTTTGCTATGATTTTGTTGTTAATCAATTATAAATTTGTCCCACACTCACCATAAATTTAGGGGCTAAAATTATTCGAATTTTGAATAATTATATCGAAAGCGTTTTATTTTTATTTAACACTCGTGTTATTAAAAAATTGATATTGTCGTCACAGAAGACAACCATATAAATCACATATATAAACTGGAAATCTTGTGCAAGCTGTTGGCTTGGATCATTGTACGCATGCCAAAAATTGAACGATCGAACGTCATGCGTCTACTTGTGACATTTAACTACCATAGAAATGTACCTGAAGGTGTTGGACATAAATCGTAATTTTCTACGCAATTTTCCTTTTTCGAAAAATTGGTTAACTCTGAATCAAAAAATAAATGTACAGGATTTGGGATAATTCTATTTACGGGATTAATCAATGTTCAGCATTTAACATTTTTCTGAACAATCTTAGAATATACCGCATAACAGATTTAACAAAAAAACTGATTATGTATAAAAACAAATCACTTTGCAAATATCTTAATAATTACAACCAAAAGTTTACCTTCGGTGCTATTTGCCCGAATTATTGACGAATGGCCGGGCCGGCAGACGTCTATAAATAAATGTGACCTTTTGAACAAGGATTTTAAAACCCTCGCAAACCCGAGTTGCAGTTTTTCGGTGTCACCAGTAAAGATTGTTTTTGTATACAATATTATATAAAAAATGATATGTGTTCAAAATTTGGCAAATTATGAACATTATAGTATTCTACAGTTATTTTCTTGATAATGGATAAACTTAGGCAATGGACAAAGATATTTAGTTCTCAAAAACTGGAGGATGAAATTTGTATTTCGTAGGGCGAAGTAAATGAGAGCTTTGTAACATTCAATATAGTTTTATTGTCTCAGTATATTATATGCAGTATTATCATGATACAAATGACATTCCCCCTGAAATCGAAAAACTTAAAATCAACGGTTTTCTCGCAGCAGTGAAAAACGATATAATGCAGTACGGTTTTTTCTTCCAGTTTCTTTTTTTTTGTTTAAATGTAGGTCCATGAATAAATAATAAATATAGCGATTGTATATTTCCTAGCATCTAGTAATATGATAATTACAAAAGGAAATTAATTCTTAAACTATCGGACGACTATAAGTAGTACATGATCATTATTAAAAGTACGTGAAATACGAAAAAAGTAGTCTCGCCGTGATCCTGGAAAATAATTATTTTCGTAAATCTCGTCCCATTTTTCCCGGACGTGAACGGTAATTACCGAAATTACAATATCAATCCTGCACGAATTCGATTGACCTACGTGCCTCATGACAATCGTTGAAACGAATCTATGTACATTATTCATCTATGATCGTTACGAAAGATTCCAAATTGGTAAAGTCTTGGTTCAAATGAATCGTAATAACTTAAAAAATAAGCGCAGCATTATGGGCGATGAGAGTGATTTATCAGTAAATATCATAAATGTCTAGGCTAAACGCAATATTGATTGTATTTTAGATAAGCAAAATTCGACTGCCAACTAATTCATGTTGTTTTTCTACCTTAAAATCAATAACGTGTATATAGCGAGCGTCACGCGAATTCGTTTCTCATTCGCGTACGCAATTATCACCATCATGTAATTATTTTTATCAATTTTGTCGTTTGATTTTAAACATGAACTTTTGCATTGTTTTTTTTTTCCTTTCGTGTCATCAGCCAATAAGTCTATCAATTGCGAGTTAATTGGAGTTCCCGATCTATGCGTCGCGTGAACTTTTTATAAACGTTACGGTTAGATTAATAGACAAAAGTTTTCGTTGCCGCAGAGGCCTTTGGTGTTGTTCGTACCAGTTTTTATCATCGATTTTATTGACTGCACAAAGCTAACCCCTGTTTTTTTTTCAAACAGTTACGCACGAACAAGATCTCCCAACCAATTCATGGTGGCCAGGTTGAAGAAATTCTTGAAGACTGGATATGCGCGTTCCATACAGAGATCTTCGAGAAATCGTCTGACTCCTTCATCTGCTATACATATATCACCAAGGTTATATTTCTTGCGAGCCTGCTTCTACCAGAAAAAAACCGGTTCGCAGAAACTGTACTGTCATTTGACAGTTTGGGACGAATCTTCCGATCATAAATTCGATACTCAAAATCTTCTGTACTCTTAGCACTGGCGGTTATTCTTTAACAAACGTGACAACCATTGTAGAAAGATATGATTCTTCCTCCTCTCTTTATCCCCATAACTCTCCCTATATCGCAATTTCGATTCTCTGCATCAAGATTCTACTCGAATAAGAATTTCAATTTGAACGCTCTCGACGGTTGAGCTTCGACTGGCAATCGCGTCCTACAACGTCAATTCGTTAATCCTTTACAGCAGGAAGATTTATGTCAAATGAGAAAATAAAACGGAAAGTAACATCTTGATATACTTGAAGCCGATTCGTATTTATGCGGTGATTGAGGTGATCACTCCGCCGGGACCTGGCAATAGAGAGTGCTTCGTGAAGTCTTGATCAATCTCGCGCGCAGCCTGTCTACCCTCTGTAATCGCCCACACAACCAATGATTGACCCCTTCTGCAATCTGAAACAAATTTCAATGACGAAATTACAAAAATGCTTGGCGAGCCTAAAAAATGATTAATCGCCATGCAAACTATGAAAGAATGACGTTCTTTCGACGGCATTTACCTCCAGCTGCGTAAACTCCAGGCAGACTCGTTGCATATTTTCCCTGAGGCGTTTCGTAATTTCCGCGTGCATCCATTTTCGTCTCCAGCTCGGTTGCGATGTATTTCTCCGGCCCCAAAAAGCCCATTGCCAATAGAACGAGATCGGCTTTGTAGATTTTCTCGGATCCTGCGACTTCTTCCATTTTCCATCGACCCGCTTCGTCTTTCGTCCACTCGACTGTCACGGTTTTAATGCCGCACACGTGACCTTTTCCATCGTCCAGGAATTCCTGTTTTGCATAGAAACGATGAAGAAACAGCGCGAAGATAATGATATTTTATTTCCGGTGGTGATAACAGAATATTAATGATTCTATTGTATAAAAGATGCATATGGGTCGTTCAGAATAAGTCTTTTAGAAAATCTGATTAGTCTCCGAGTTCGTGCATCTCGATATACATCTTTATTTAAATCGATTACGTATTATAACTTCATTGCTTATCTAGACCAGCTCACCTTGCTAAGAGTGCTGAATTGCCGCGGATCACGCCCGAATTTTAGAGACACTTCCTCGTGACCGTAGTCGACTTTGAAAACCCTTGGGAATTGAGGCCAAGGATTGTCAGACGAGCGTTTGACAGGTGGTTCTGGTAGGATCTCGAAAGTTGTTATACTCTTGGCACCCTGTCTCAAGGAGGTCGCAATGCAATCACATCCGGTATCGCCACCACCGATGATAATGACATCCTTGTTCTCAGCCATGAGTTTCATGTTCAACGGTGCCTCGTTGCCCATTTGCTTTTTCTGCCAGTGTTCGAGGAAGCTCACGGCAAAGTGTATGCCCTCGAGATTTCTACCGGGTATGGGTAAATCGCGTGGCCAAGTTGCCCCTGTGCATAGGAGGACAGCGTCGAATTGTTCCTTCAATTGGGTGGTCGTGAT
Organism: Ophioninae sp. A BG-2022a; assembly: GCA_030523105.1. Taxonomy (NCBI): domain Eukaryota; kingdom Metazoa; phylum Arthropoda; class Insecta; order Hymenoptera; family Ichneumonidae; species Ophioninae sp. A BG-2022a. The sequence goes on along the minus strand of JAPYZI010002229.1, from coordinate 20,730 downwards.
ATCTTTGCCGACATCTACGCCGGTCTTGAAGATTATGCCTTCGGCAGCGAGTAGTGAAACTCGCCTCTGCACAACTTGCTTTGACAGCTTCATTGTTGGAATGCCATATTGAAGAAGGCCACCGATACGATCGTTCCTCTCAAAAACGGTGACCAAGTGGCCGGCTTTGTTGAGTTGATGAGCGGCAGCGAGACCAGCGGGTCCTCCACCAACAACGGCTATACGACGATCGGACCTCGATGTCGGTGGTCGAGGCATTATCCAGCCTTGCTCAAAAGCGTGATCTATTATAGCACACTCGATGTTCTTGATCGTGACGGCCGGTTCGGATATTCCAAGAACGCAGGCACCTTCGCACGGCGCGGGACAAACTCTACCCGTGAACTCGGGAAAGTTGTTCGTCTGTAACAGCTGATTGAGTGCTTCTTTCCAATTGGAATGGAAAACGAGATCGTTCCATTTGGGAATTATGTTGCCCAACGGGCAACCGTGGCTACTCTGACAAAACGGTACGCCGCATTCCATGCATCTGGCAGCTTGGACCTTGAGTCCCTTTCTAACTCCTTGGAAGTTGTAGATCTCGTCCCAATCGTTTAGACGCTTCTCCACGGGTCTGTACATAGCTGTTTGCCTCTTGTACTTCATGAAGCCCTTGATTTTATCGAGTTTTCGTTGTTCCATATCACCATCCTGGATCGAATCTTCGATGTCCTTTACTTGAACATCACCGTTCTTCGAATTGCCGTTCAATATCGGCTCGGCGACTTCTTTAGCTTCCGCCAATTGTTGCAAAGCTCTCTGATACTCGTATGGGAATACTTTAACGAAGCGCGTTGTAGGCTCGGGCCAAGTCATCAGTAAGTCTTCAGCTATCAGTGAACCCGTTTTCTCAATAAACTCTTCCAAAAGTTTCCTCACGTAGGCTATGTCTTCGTCCTTGTTGAGAGGCAGCAGCTCGACCATCTCCGGATTACACTTGCTCTTGAAAGAGCCATCGACGTCAAGCACGTAAGCTATACCCCCGGACATTCCGGCCGCGAAATTACGGCCCGTCAGTCCGAGGATAACGGCGCAACCACCAGTCATGTATTCACAACCGTGATCACCGACTCCCTCGACGACGACTACAGCGCCACTGTTGCGAACGCTGAATCTCTCGGCTGCGATACCCCGGAAATAAGCTCTTCCCGATGTAGCGCCGTACAGACACACGTTGCCCACAATCACGTTAGCCTCGGAGCAGAATTCCGACTCTTTCGGCGGATAAATGACGATTTCGCCACCGCAGAGGCCCTTGCCGACGTAATCATTGGCATCACCCTCGAGAGTAACGTGGACGCCTTTGGTGAGAAAAGCGCAGAAGCTCTGTCCAGCAGATCCCTTCATTTTAATGTTAATACTGTTCTCCGGCAGGCCCGCCTCGCCGTACGCTTTGGAAATGTGATAACTCAGAGTCGACGCGAAAGCTCGACATTCATTGTTGATCGTCATTTCAATATTCACGCTCTTATCCTTGCCATTGAGAACTTGCTGGGCCTCTTCGATCAGTCTGTTGTCCAATCGATTTTCCAACTGGAAATCTTGCTTCACCGAGCCACCTCTTATATTGACACCCGGACGAAGCTCCAACCCGCTTCTCAGGATGTTCGTGAGATTCAACGTTCGGGCTTTCTCAATCTTTATATCGTCGCGTACCTTGAGAAGATCCGTACGGCCGATTAGATCCTGGAACTTCCGTATTCCCAGGCTAGCCATGTGGGATCGTACCTCTTCAGCTAGCATGAAGAAAAAGTTTATCACGTGTTCCGGGCTTCCCTCGAATTTCTTTCGTAGCACCGGATCCTGCGTCGCTATACCAACGGGACAAGTATTCAAATGGCATTTGCGCATCATCGTGCAGCCCATCGCGATGAGGGGTGCGGTACTGAAACCGAATTCGTCGGCGCCCAAAAGAGCTGCGACTATTATGTCGAAGCCTGTGCGCAATTGACCATCAGCCTGAACGACCATTCGGGATCTTAGGTTATTCAGTGTGAGAATCTGATGAGTCTCCGCTACTCCCAATTCCCAGGGTAATCCGGCTGCTTTTATTCCAGTCCAACTGCTCGCTCCGGTACCACCGTCGTGACCCGATATAACGACGTGCTCAGCTTTGCCCTTGGCAACTCCAGCGGCAACCACTCCAACGCCAACTTCGGAAACGAGTTTAACAGAGATGCGAGCGTTCGGATTGGCGCACTTCAAGTCGTATATCAATTCGGCGAGATCCTCGATCGAGTAAATGTCGTGATGAGGAGGCGGCGATATGAGGCCAACTCCTGGCACGGAGTGCCTCGTTGCCGCGATATCCGCGGTCACCTTGTATCCTGGCAATTCACCACCCTCGCCTGGCTTCGCGCCTTGCGCCATTTTAATCTGCAAGTCGTCCGCGTTCGCTAGATAACTCGCCGTTACGCCGAAACGACCACTGGCAACTTGCTTGATCGCTGAACGCTTGTTGAATTCGGGATCCTGATTCAAATATCTGTCAGCGTTTTCACCACCCTCGCCGGTGTTCGATTTTCCACCGATACGATTCATCGCAATCGCCAGTGTCGTATGGGCCTCGAGTGAAATACTTCCGAAACTCATGGCTCCCGTCACAAATCGCTTCACTATTTCCTCCGCTGGCTCGACTTCGCCTATCGGAACTGATTCCTTCGATTTAACGAGTTCCAATTGTCCACGGATTGTGCAACTTTGTACAGACTCCATCGTTGATTTTCGATAACTCTCGTACGCTCTCATATTCTTTGAGGACACGGATTCCTATGAGATATAAAAACTGCATGGATATTTGTTTCTTTCGTTGTTCAAGATTTTTGCGATTTTATCTCCGATAAAATGTTCGTTTTGTCGAAGAGAAAACATCTTTTTTTTAAACTTAGTTATGTAAAAAACTTCTACATATTTGGCAGTTTTTTATTGCGGAGGATTATGTTTATTTTATTTTAATTAAAGTACAAACGAAAACACCAAAGACCAAAAAATCAATTAATTTTGCCAGATTTTTTATGTAAAAATAATTTTCAAAGAATTAAATTAATTCGAAATTCTGAATTAATCATTTTTAAAAAGTTGAGGCGGTATGAAATATCAATATTTCAGTTACGTCATTAATAATACGTCAAACAATTACTGTAGTATTTCTACCTGCAAATTCGCGATGCTGACGGGATCGTTGATATGCTTTTCACCGCCGCTTCGCCAGTGATAAGTTCCCGGATTTCTCAGTACCAACATATCGGGAGCTTTGTCGTAATAGGTCAACTGGTGACGTTCGAATGCATCTCTGCCGAGAATGTCGAATGTCACTCCGCCGATTCGCGAGTGCGTGCCCTATCGCAACAAGAGAATATTTTTATTGATCTAGTCATTCTAATCGTCGAATGATCTCGTTTGGGCAGGTTAAACTCATAAAACAAATTTTGAATCATTCATACTCATGAATTGGATCCGTGTTATAATCATAGTCGATGCAAAGAGAGGACATTCCGGGTAAACGTTTCGATTAATTTGCATGTTCATTTACGTACTCTGAAACATTTATCGACGACTTCATCAGCGAGACCCACGGCTTCGAAGATCTGAGCTCCCTTGTACGATTGTAGAGTCGATATTCCCATCTTTGCCATTACTTTCGCGATTCCGCGTTCCATGGCTTCGCTGTAATTCTGAAATACGAAAAAAGGGTGTTTAGAGTATTATGGATTAGAAGGTCGCGAATTTAGTTGAAAAAAAAATGCGTACTTTGTACATGGTGTCATCATTGAACGATTCATCCAGAACACCTTCCTCGCGGAGATTTCTGGCCATTTCGAACACGAGATATGGACAAACAGCGTCAGCGCCATAACCGAGAAGAACGCACATGTGATGAACCTCTCTTGCTTCTCCGGTTTCCGCGATTAGGCCGACCTTCATACGCTGACGTTCTTCGATGAGATGATGATGAACCGAACCCAGAGCAAGCATTATGCTCACCGGAACTCTGCGATCATCGTCACATTAGCATCGTGAAAATCACAGACAATCAATTTGTTTTTTTATTTTCCGAATGTGAAAAAGAACCTTTCAGCTCCAACTCGGCGATCGGACAATACCAGCAGCTGATAGCCATCCCTGGCGGCTTTGTTGGCTTCGGCGTCGATTCGATGCAGCGATTTCAATAATCCAGATGGCCCGTCTGCCACTGGATACGTAATGTCGATTACTTTTGTCTTCCAACCGCGATAACTCGTATGCTTTATGATCTCAAGATCTCTGAGCGATATTATCGGATGCGGGAGGAACAAACGGTGCACTTGTAGCTCGTTCGGATTGAGAATGTTGCTCTCTGGTCCAATCGGACAGAGCAAAGACATCACGATTTTTTCTCGGAACGGATCGATTGGTGGATTCGTCACCTAAAATTTGATGTTTTAAAAAATTCATATTATTTATTATTATTATTATCTATAATAATATATCCAATTTCATTAATAGTTCATTAAAAAATAATGAATTGATGATTTACCAAACCAAAAGGTTACTTTAATTAATATAGTTTAATGAAGATAATTAAATTAACAAGTAATTAAGTAAATTAAGTAACTTCATGAATAACACAAGCTCGTTTGTGAGTTGTGAATGAATTAATTAATAATACAATAATACTTGTATTATTGTATTATTAATTTCAATTAATTACTTCACAAAGGAATCTGCGATATTAATGAAATTACTTAATTTACTGACATTTGTAAATTAATTAATAAACACAGTTTCGAATACACCCAAACATAACACTATTAATTCATTTATTAAATCGATAAGCAATTAATAAACATGATAATCAATTGATCGTTCACCTGAGCAAAAAGTTGCTTGAAATAGTCGTATATGAGTGGTTGAAACTCCGACAAGCACGCCAACGGTGCATCATTACCCATTGAACCAAGACCCTCTTTTCTGCAAATACAAAATCGCGTTAGTCACCAATAGGAAACAAAGGATTTCATTGATAGGAATACTCGAGCCGAATAATCTCACTTCGTCTGAAGCATGGGCACCAGAAGCATGTTGATGGTCTCGAGGGTGTAAGAGAACAGGGAGAGTCGCTTGTCCCCGACCCATTTGCGATTTATAAATTCGTCCTCTTCGTTGATACCGTTTTTCTTCAGAACGACCGCAGCGTTGCCGTTTTCGATGACATCGCTGGAGTTTTCCTTAGCCACGTGAGCCGCGCGCAAATCTCCCATTGTTATCTACGTCCATTGGAAGAACCTTATTTAATTGGTGTCACACCGATTAGCGAGTAAACCGATTCTACGTGCTAAATTCCAAAACGATATGTACATGTGTATTGAAAAAAAAGGGAACGAATAATCGTCGTCATTCATTGAAGAATTGAAGAAAGTGGAAGCAGTATTGTACCGAACGTCGAAGATTTCCCCACAAACTAAATAGGTTGACAACGAGAAATATTGATATTTTATTTAACGTTTTTATCGTCTTCGAAATGTCACGAATGATCGCCAGTTTTTGTAGAACTTTGTATATAACTATATAACTGGTTTACGTTTAATAACGTGAGCTCGAATTGATTAAAGATGAAGGTAAACTGAATCATAATACGGTTTTTTGTCCACCGAGCTGCAGCGAAGAAAAAATTGTCACAAGGTCCTTCGAGATATTACTGGATGAAACATCGTGCAAAAAAGTTGATCCGAAATGGGGGAATCGTGATATTACATGTCTCGATCATTTCATGTAGCTAATTTAATCTACTTAACACTTAGAGATGTGAATTCAGTATTTTCAATAATAATGAAAGTCAAATTCTTGTTTGATTCTATTAAGAACTATAATACTTCAGGAATTTCGATGATTTTTTAATACCCACTCAGTAATACCTTGAGCGAAGTGAACACTGTCTCCTCAAGGTAAACCATTCTCCCTGTCCTGCATGTTTTCATCAACATTACCGTGCCCAGGTATATCTCGAATAAACTTCAACAATGACGTTTCAAACTGCTCTACCCAGTGTAATAGAAAATGGGAAATAGTGTACAGTACATAGATTGAAAAGGAAAACAAAACACATATCGGTACACGTGATTCGAGGTAAGTACCAAAGTCGCATCTCTCCGAGCACATTGAGAAATGTTTGTAGGTATGAAGTAAAGTGCCTACTGGCATTCCAATGGACCCAAATCAAATGTATTCCATCGTCGAGGTTTCGAAATTCGTTTTATCGAGGAGGAGTAACAGCGGTGCATAAACGTGAGGCGCACTTCGTGGAGTTTGCAGAATAAAATAATTTTAAAAAAAGAAAAAAAAAGTGTTCTTAGAGGTTCAACGAGAAAAAGGAAAGAAAACATTAGGGGAACGAGAATTCCGTAAATTTGGCATTCACCACAAATTTACCAACTGCAAGAAAGACGAAAGGAAAAAAAAGAATAATAATGAAAAAAAAAGAGAAAAAAAACACAAAAAAACACACTCATTGTTTTAACTACGATCTTTTTTTACGACTCACCATCTGCAAATTACACCAATGTTGTCAGCACACAGGGAATATTGGAACAAATGGTTTTGTTTTAATTAACACTGATATTGATAAATAGTAGGTTTATGCTTCGAACGTGTATATAGACAATTATATGAATTATGTATAATCACACATGGCACAATTTATCGTATTAATATTGACAGCAAGGGGTAGAAATGTTTTTCTTCCTTGTTTTTTTAGTCGCGAATAAATAATCCGGACATCGTGGGCTAGTACTTTTACGATTTGTTTATTCGATCGATTATTTTTATTTACTCAGAGCGGAGCGTTAAATGACGCAAGGTGTGTGAATACGTGAGCGTTTGCTTTTTTTTTTATTAGTAGAAAAAAAAATCACCTGTTCTTTGAGCCACTTGGAGTGCGGACGGCTCCGTGCGATCTTCAGCTTGAGTTCAACGTCCTGTATGATCTGTTTCTCCTCGGTGTCAACCAGCAGCATTCTACCGGGCTTCAGGCGACTCTGAAAATAAAGATTTACCCGCCATGAGATACGGCAAACATGATACTTATTCGATTCAACATTCATTCTTGTAAACGGCACTTGATGATGGTCCTACTGCACTATACAAACCGAATTCCCTAGATGATACAAATTATATATACGAGCCATACATGAAATGTGATTGAAAAATTATAAAAACATATGTCATGCATATTCGACCGTCGCACGAAGGCTTTTCGTTTTCCTTCTCAGTGTACAACTGTGTAAAAATGTTCATGTATTATGTGGAGGAAAACATAACGCACAAGATATTACAATCGGTGGTGAGAACGGATCAAAGTTTTTCATTTTTTTTCTTCTTCAATTTATATATATATATATTCCAGAAAAAGTGGGCGAATCATAAGCATGCGATTTTCAAGTACAACCGAAACAATTACGTTTCACTGATCTTCGAACCTGTTCAAATGTCGATAGCCTATGTAAAGAAAATCTTGACTGGTAATGTGTCAACAATAGCCCGATGAGAGCGCAAAAGACAATCGTCCTGAACCCTGACACAGAGGCGACACGGTGAAAGAAAATATGATCAATAAATGCCTCAAAACGGGTTACAAACGATACAAGAGTACACAGGCGGCTCGAGATTAATTTTCCGTGGGCCCTGAATGAACGGTTCGAGGGTTTTTCACGCCGATGAAAGTTTCTTGCGACCTTTGGTAAATATCCGGATAATTTTCATCAATTGAAACAAAAAAAGCATGATTAACGAACAGGACGACAAGGATGTATCCCGACAAGGGCGAAGATGAAAATAATTCGTCGAACCAACCACCCTAAGTGCATGCTTTTCCTTGCTAAAAGATGATCGTCGAATAAACTATCAGGATTAACGTTTCGAAAGTCGGACGTGGATTACGATGAGATAGTAAAAAAATAAAAATAAAATGTGACGATAATAAACGAAAAAATATAAGAGTAATAATAATTGTAAATATCAATGCGTAGTACGACGAATTATCGCATCAGAGATTCTGCCACGTCGAACGGATCAGGCCCCTCAGATGTTTTCGCTGTTTCATCTAGTCCCGGAATTTCGCCGCTATCCCATGGTATCCCAGTACAAAAATCAATCCCTAAAGCTGAAATACGTCGAAGGAGAAAAAATAAAAAAAAAGAAAATGAAATAATAGGATCGAAGATATTCGGAGGCGTTTTGCTGGATTTTCCTTCGGTTCGTTTCCCCTAGATTTAATACGATCGTGATCACGAGGAAGCCAAGTTCAGTCTCCGGTCTTCGTGGGCCCCGTCTTCAGGCTTTCACTCGTTGGGGTTGCGCTTATTTTCCATGTTTTACCTTCAGGACAACATTGCTGGGCGGAGTGTCATAGACGCCCACTTCGGACGCCATCACCATCAAGTTATCCTTAGTGACGTAGAAGCGCGATGGGCGCAGGCCATTTCTGCCAAACAAAAATTTAAAAAGATCCTTTGTATTACCACCTTTTGATCTCTCATTATCTGCTGAATTATTGTTGTTTTTCTCCCTCGATTGCCCCTTTTTTCCTCTCTTCCTCTCTTTCTCTCTTTCTCTCTCCCTCTCTCTGGTAACTGAATAATTGCACGCTAAAAACACTTTATCCGCGCCCTACGTTGGTTTACCTTGACGTTCGATGTCCGAACGAGTGGAATTCTCGTAACGATTTACGTTTTCGTACCAGATTTAGATCGTGTGCACGAAGGATTATCGTACGTACGATATTCATTGATTGATCAAGGAACAGAGTATCCTACAAGTGCAGCTTCTTTTCCCGTCATAAATGCTTAGAAATTACGTATATTAAATAATCAATGCGCACGCAGATTATCTGTCGCGACCCCGCTGTCCCTATAATCCGTGGCTTTCATTTCCTAATGCGAGATATGTTTACGACGCTGTCATTCGAGGCCGGGGGGAGAACCATTCAGCGCGAGTCCTCTGGTACTCTCGGACGGGGGCACAGGGCTCGGACATGGATGTACAGGCGAAGGGAAAACTCAATGGGTTCATGAAAGTAATGCTGCATTAAAATAATAACTGTTTTTTCTTCTTTCCTTTGTTTCGACTCTCTCGATGTAATTAATTGCAAATTTTCTACCTGTCGAGTATAGCACCGACGTATCTGCCGTCGGTGAAGGTTAGGAGCGCTGGACCATCCCACGGCTCCATAGCGCAAGCTGCCCAATGATAAAAGTCCCGCTTCTCCGTTGCCATTGTCAAGTCGTTCTGCCAAGCCTCAGGTACCATTGTCATGACAGCCTGATGGAAGGAAACGAAAGAACGTTCCCGGATTAGCGTTAACCTTTTCCATATACAATTATCACAAATTTCCACCAATTCGTAAAAAATTACATCATTATTGTTTTGGAATCATTCGCGTTCATCAATTGGATCCAATTTATAATCATTTGTAGTGAATCGATTGGAAACATCAATCTCATTATCAATTTTCGTTACGCAAGTTTTAGTACTTTCCGCAAATATACTCGAACTTTCGTAATGAAAATAGTTATCCCGTGAATCGTGTTTCCGATCGGAAAATACCTTTTCTTTTTATCAGATAAATTTACGGGGAAAAAATCAATCTTCCTGGTACTTCGAACACCTTCGTATTCCTTCAGGAAATTCGAGCAATAATATTACCTCCGGCAAACTTCGTTGTCCTGCCATGACCAAAAATTCGAGTACGCAGTCCGCTGCCCCAGAGTCCGAGAGATTTGGTTCCACGACCGGATACAGATCCTTCAGCTTTTCTCCATAAATCTCACTGCTCATCACCCCCTCGCGAGCTTTCATCAAATTAACATTTCCTCGGAGAGTATTGATCTCGCCGTTGTGGGCGAGCAACCTATATTTCATCGAAAAACCACGGTCATTATAAAGGGAGTTTCAATATCCATTTCTTCTATCGAAGGGAAAAGATTTTTGCATCGCATATCCGTTTCTTCTATCGAAAGAAAAAGATTTTTTCATCGCTGGAAAGCAACGATGTTCTTTTTTTCCCTAATTTATTTATATTTGCTAATAAAAGTATTTTTCAATTTAAAAAAAAATGAGACACGAACTTCATGAAGATTTCTTACCGCAAGGGATGTGCCCTCTCCCAGCTTGGGAAAGTATTGGTGGAGAAACGGGTGTGCACGAGGGCAAGATACGTTTCGAATGTGGGACACTGAAATAAAACAATTAACAATAACAATAGCTATACCTTTAAATATCCCTTGTACTCGCTCTATTTCATCAATGATAAATAACATCATAATAATATTGGAATCATTAACATTCATCAATTGGATCCAATTTATAATCATTTGAAGTGAGCTGTTTACGCCAAAAAGTGATGAATGAGCGAAAAAGTATTTTTGAAACGAAGATAGAAAAACATACTTTTAAATCCTTGAAGTACAGCCATAATTGATCCGCCGTCAATTGACCTTTGTAGACGACAGTTTTCAGCGACAGTGAACAGATGTAAAACCTCAAACCGGGTTTCGGTATGGAGTGGGAAGAACGTTTTCGCAGTACAAATACCTACGAGGAAGAAAAAAAAATAATATCGTTATAAATCAATTTACGTTTTTTCTTCAACATTGTGGAATTGCACGCGCCAGTTTCTCTCGATACAGGTACATAGCTATTTTTAATCTTTTTGGCATGGTTCAATGCCAAGCCGAACGGTCTTAATTAGAATAACGATATACGATTAGAGCTTCATTATCGAGTATGCCAACTACTTATATCGTCGTCAATGGACATTGCGCCTGATATGTTTTGCCGATGAAACTCCGACGCTTTTCAATCGTCCCAGACGGAATATCGAATATATCGATTCCTTATTCGAAAATTAATTCAATTACTCGGAAAAGAAAAAGGAATGAAAAACGGTTACCTCGAACGCGGCTTCGTGAAGAATACTTGTTTACTTGTGATTTATACCAAAGTTGATAGTCTTGGCAAAAGTCCACTTCACGATTCACGTAAACAGCGCCGCTCATTCTTAACTTAGAACGTTGTACGCGAAAATCAAGAACGCGCTTGATAAACGATCCACTTGGATCGCCAAACCGTATTTCCTTCCTATTGCGTGTTTCATCGTTTTTTTTTTTTTTTTTGAAAGTCGCTTGCCGAACACCAAGCTCACCTGACGATTGAGAATCTCAGCCTCTTGATCACCCGTCACGAATACTTGGCGCATGTAGGGCTCACACTTTTTCGCCACTTGACCGATGTGCGAATTATCAGTGGGTACGTCCCGCCAGCAAAGTACCTGAAATTAATGTTTTTTTTCCTTCTGTGAGCTTTGCATATAAAGGTTTCAATTTTATATGAACAAAAATCAGACTGATAAGAAGCCTGCAAGGTTTCGAACTTTATTGGCTTCTGAAAATTAAAAAAATTTCTTTTTTTTGTTCGTCCTTAAAAAATCTTATGCTTTGAATTTGCTTCTAAAAATTGCAAAAATTTCTTTTTTTATTCTTCGTTAAAAAGTCTTATCTTTTAAATTGGCTTCTGGAAATTAAAAAAAAGTCTTTTTTTTGCTCGTCCTTAAAAAATCTTATCTCTTGAATTGACTTCTGATGAGAATCCTAAAAATTCTTAGTTCTTAAGGCTGATATTTGTTAACAAACTTCGGATTTCTAAACTTTCGATGCGTTTCATTGAAACTGTACATTATCCGAAGATTAATAAAACGTTTGTTGCCCATTTGTTTCTCATGTATTTCTAATGATCAGGAATATTCTTTTCACGCACGTAAAAAGGTTTTGTTCATGGAATTTGAAAAAATATGTGTATTTTTTTGTATTAGAGGTATGGATATACCGTGCGATTTGCACTGTGTCCTCGTTATCACTTTGATTCAGGAATTATTAATTTCAATGAAAGCCAAATGGGTCGTGTTACATAAGGAAAATCATGGCGACGGACAATCAAATTATCTCTCCGTTGCTTCGCGAGAACTCTCGAAGAAGATTGAATTCGTTTCGCGTTGCGTGATGCTCGAGTCGAGTTAATGAAATATTAAACGTTAAACGAGATTGTAATTATGTAACAAAGTATTGCATAATTGTAGGGCCTGCACAATGGTGATAATTAAACAATAGCTAAACATTCGTTTTTTTATACGAGTGCAAAACACGGATTATTACGAAACTCTACTCATACGAGTTCCGATACGTCCGTTTAGCAGTTATTTTCTATTTTCATTACAACGGGCAATCGTCGGAGTTTCACGTACTCTCAGGTCGGATTCTCCAGCCAACTTTTCGAACTCGGCCTCAGTCTGCTCGTGCGTGTTCTTGTCGAGGAACAATATTCCCGTGGCGTAATGTCCAAAAGCCGGAAGTTCAAATCCATGCTTCTCCCTGAAATAAAATTTGAAATTCAAATTGAGCACACCACGCTGCGAGGCTTTCTGAAAACGGTTTGTACCGATCCCCAACCCCCCTCGTCGCGTGACGCAGCGTTCGAAACATTTCAAATGCAAAATTCCATTGAGATAAAAATATTGCTTTGCGTGTGGGCGGCTAAGTGATGAAACGAAAGCACAAAAATAACTTCGGGATAACTTTCGGGATCGTTTCACCTAGTGACTTTTGAAAATTCGGAGGAAAACTTCGAGATCGTTTCAATTCTCGAAACAACGACGAATTTTTTTTTTCGTTGAACAAAAAGTTAATTTTATAGCATTGAGGTTGTGCATTTGAAAGACTCGAACAAATATACTTTGGTTAGTCGTAAAGAACTCCATCAAATATTTTTTTTGCATGAGAAACTCACGTGAATTTTTTTTTCTTTTTTTTTTGGGAAACTCGGGATCATTAAAAATTCTTTTTTTTGTGAAAAACCCCATCAAACAGGATTTCGTTTTTTGGTGGGAAAAAATCGAACAAATACATTTTCTTTTTTTGCGAGAAACTCCATCGAATCCTTTTTCTTTTGTGAGGAACTCGAGCAAATAATTTTTCTTTTTCTATGAGAAAATCGAGCAACCACTTTAACCTTTTTTTCTAAAAGAAAATTGGAGCGGATGTTTTTCGTTTTTTAATGAAAAACTCTACAGCCTACAAAAATTCACGATTTTCTATCATCGTGGATACAATCAACGAAATATCGTGAAAAACAATCGTGCTCTAAATCATAAAGTTTATTTAAGTTTAGGTGCTTTTTCCAGCAATTTATCACGAAGGACGGTGATAAATTTATGTGCAACGTGAAAGGTAATGCAGAAACGTAATAAATTCAAGCGGCTCTCGTAAAATTACCTCGGGAAATGCACGAGCGCTCGCTATGAAACTTAACGAAAATAACATTCCGCGACAAAGAGGGGTTTACGCTTCTAGGGAATTTCACCAAACACGAAACATTAGATAAGACAGAATTATGGAGGCGAAGAAAACGGAAATTGTTTTTTAAGACGTAGAACGTACGACGTACAACGAAACCCCCCTGCGAACTGACATTTGGATCTCGGATTACCAACGATAACCGCAATGACACCTTTATCGAGACGTCTCTCGATTTCCAGCGTTACTGGGTTAAGATTGATGGCGACATCCCTGATCACTGTTTCATACAGATTGCTTTCGTTTTATGAGATAGAAGTTCGCAACGAATATCATTATTTATTAATTTATCAATTTTTTTTCTCTGAAATCGTAAATAACATACTTCAATAATTATACAAATTTTTATCGTGATAACTTACAATTCAAATCTGGAAAAAATAACTGTATAAATTAACATTGAGCAAACTGTCGTTGTGAAGAACTCATTCATCATCTTGACAAAAAAACCGCAAGAGCTCAAATTAAACACACAGGAAGTTTAGGAATAATTGTTTAAATTCCCTGTAAACTTTAACGTCATCAACTTTCATAGATTTTCGTTAATCATTTCGGGGTCAATAGCCTCTGATTTAACAATTTTTAATATTTTTATTTATATATAAGTTCCAAGAAAATTAAATCGTTTTATTATGAAAAATCGGGGTCTCAGATAAATGGCAGATAAAGACTAACCGAATTTCTTCAGCATAGTAATCGTGAGGTATTGCGCAGAGTACTCCGGCTCCGTCACCTGTGTCATTGTCACAAGCGCAAGCGCCTCTGTGATTCATACGAGCCGACAGTATCTCGGCATCGCGGACAATCTGAAACAATAAAATAAAAATAATATTATTAGACAAAGACAAAACCTTCAGAGCATACTTTTTTGTTGAAAAATGTATTAACCTGTGTAAACATTAAATGATTATATAAGCAGTTTATAATATATAATAAGATTAAATATAGAATTTAATTAAATGTTACAACATGATTATTAATAATTTAATTAATCAATAATTATATAAATAAATGATTTATCGATTATTTCGAATATTTCACTGTGTTTTTTGGAGTTTGCTGTAATTAATATTTTTAAAATATTCTGCTAACTGATCGCATCAAGTTTTGACAACATTAAGTTGAAAGTAATTAATTAGAGGATTATAAATGCTTATAGTACGTCTTATCGAATATCTTGGACACTTTTTTACGAACAATTTTTTTTTAATTAACCACGTTCGAATATTCAACTTTTATAATGGCAATGCCTAATATTTTATATATTTTTTAGGTTCACTGTCATTCAATAAATAAATTAACGATAGTAGAATTTTCTTTAACCTGATGGTCATTAGATAATGTCTTTTACGATATCTAACGACCTTTACATGACAAATTATTGTATTAATTTTCGTGTTAATATCTTTGTTGATGTCTTTTTAATTAATAAGTTAATTAATATTTCAAAGTGTATAAAATATCGCGTCACAATACCGGATAATTTTATTCATGCATACCTAGGTAATTATTGCGAAGGAACTAACACGAGGAAATTTAATCAGACGAGTTTCATTTTTTCCCTTCTTCGAAATGTAGACCAAGAGGATAAACATGAGAAACAAGAGACGCAGCAATCTCCTCATGCGTCACGAATCAATACTCTTAATCGTAAAGGTTATTTCGTCGTAATTCCCCGCGTGAGCCAAACCTAGCTTCACAATTATTGAAATGGATCTCGGCAAGCTTCCCAATAAAATTATCGAAAGAATTATCACGTATCTGACTTTCGCGGAAATCTCAAAGCTGCGAGGTAAAAAGTTTTTCAAAAAATAACACACTTGCCCCACGTGTTTCCCGTTAACGATAACAAAAGTGATCCTTCAGGATTATCGAAGAAGATTCACGGTACCGCGAGACAAACATTGAACGCTGCCTTCTTGGATCTCGGACCACGATTGGCGACCCAATATACAGCTCAATTGATCCACACCAGGAATAATTCATCGAAGTACTTCGACCTGAATTTTGCAATATGATATTTTTCGATCTCGAATGTTTATACCAAAGTCTTTTAGAAGTTTCAATCACGTTGATGTTTGCATCTTGGAAATGCAAGAATTATTTTTTTATTTCTTTATTTTTGCATTTATGAAAATCAAGAAATACATTATTGATAATAAAAATATAAAAATGGAAAAAATATTCACAAAAATAGAGGAATAAAAAATAATAAAAATGATTATTTTTATTATTTTTTATTCCTGTATTTTTCAAAATATTTCAACACTTTAATATTTTTATTATCGATTATTATTTATTTGTTGATTTTTATAATTCTTGAATTTCATAATCGCGGAAATATGATTGGGATTATAATGCAAATAATTCTTCTGCGACTATTGCTATTTTAAAAACTTTTTATATTACGAAATAAAAGGAAATAATGTTTATTTATTTAATTTATTTATTCATACAAACAGAAAAATAAAAAATGATAACAACGGAATTAAAAAATCATAATAATTGACAGAAAAATTATTTCTATAATAATCCTAATCATTCTTCTGCGAAACATTCGTCATATGTTTCAGGCATTCCCCGGATGAGGCGGCCTTTCGCGTTCGTCTCTTGAAACTCTTGAGCTCCGAGCACTCGATATTGCTCGCTTTCGCTCGACACTACATCACTTACGGTGTCAGGTGTTTCTCGGCTGGCGAGATTCTCGATTTATTTTACAAATTGGAGAGGAGCGAATCGACGATCGAATCGGCGGACGAGGAGAACAACACCGCGGCAACATTAATATTGCTCATAGATCAATACTTGGATTGGTTCGAGAAGTACAGAATGACGAGTGCAAAATCTTGTCCATGGTAATCGTGTCGTTGGAGTTTATTTGGGTTGGGAATGGAATCAATGGAATCATTGGAAAACATTTTCAGAATTCAACGATAATGATTTTCTTTCATTTGACAAATTTCAAACATTTTTTGGAATCCTCGTTTAAATGATTACCACAAATCTCCAATATATAAATATACCGTTGAAGTTTGCATCGTTGAAATGTAACGAAAATTTGTTATTTTGTATCTGCTAAAATTATAACGGTACAATATAAATATAATTTTAATACACATATATTTAAATATGTCAAATATAATTTTTTATATGAAAAAATAAAATTAATGAAAGTAAATTGAATTAAAAATAATAATTAATTAAATTAATAAAGAATAAAATTAAAAAAGGGTTTGTTTAGTTTCAACGATGCGATCTTCAAGCTCATGAAAAGACATTGAAGTTTCCACCGTTCAATTACACCGAAAATTATTATTTCACAATTTTGCGAAATTTTGTCGACATAAGTCGTTGGGAAAATTTTTCTTAATAATTTTATACGTTTTCTGAACAAATCTAAAATTCATATATGAAAAAAAAACAAATATCGTAAAATACAGAAAATGAGGGACAAAAAAATTATATAAAAATCAATTGCGTTGCAATACAAATAAGAAATTTAGAAAAGTTTTCTTGTATTTCATCGAAACATATTTCAAGCCCATTGTTAATTTTTTATTTTTCCTGATGAGATATTCTTACGAAGTTTTATGTGCAGATATGAAATAAATGAGACGAAAAAGTAATGTAGCAATTTTGAATGTAGGTTCGGAGCGTGCATAGTAGACCTATTGGACTCGTATCAATCTTCGAAATACCACTTATCAGCCTCGTACAATGGATCGTTTGTAAGTATGACATTGATGTTTGCATAGTTAGACCGTAACGAAAAATATGTTAATCCCGTATTCATTTATTTTTATCAAAAATAAAATAAATATAAGCGCAAAGTCCTCTTTTTTAAATTGCAAATTGTCTCTGCGAATTTCTAATTCAAAAATGTACATACGTTTGAGCAATTCCATCAAAATCAACAAAAAATCGTAAACCATCTAAAAAATGTAGAAAAAAGAAAAAAAATGTATTTCCGTTGCATCCAAACAAACCCATACGATCAAACGTTGCAACCCAAACGATAAAAACTTAAAAATCGTTTGCAAAAATAAAATAATATTCGAATGTGAATTGGGTGAATTCTTAGTAAATAATTACGCGTATATCTGTAATCAGATAAAACTAGCTGGGCAGTACACGATAAACGGTTTTACGGAAGCCCCACCGGAAGTTGGTGATCCCCTCGGGTGCGAGATAAGCCAGTACGAATTGCTCCGAGTACTGAGATATCTTAGAAAACACGCTAGATGGCATAATTTCGTATCAACGTTTCAAGACGGTTGCGACCAAGAACCCGAAGTCGAGCAAGTGAGTGGGTTAGGTTTCTTTCTCAATGAGACGATAAGAACGTGCGGATAAACATTTCGGAGGATTTAAAATACGTTTCGTGGGGAAGGAGAAGATTTATACGAAACGCACGTTGGCTGGTTGCGATGTTTTTTACAAGAGAAAATCACACGGCGCATTGGATAATCGTGATAACGTCATATCTATTAGAGCGATCGTAAGTTTCTTTCTTTTTTTGCTTCATGTTAATTAACGCTCGTAATATAATTTAAAAAATTGATATATAATTAAAAACATTGAAATATAATTTAAAAAACTGAAATATAATCAACAAATTGTAATATAATTGTAAAATCGAACTATAATGTAAACAATTGTAATATTATTTAAAAAATCGTAATATAGTTTTAAAAATCGAAGTATAATTCAAAAAATCGTAATATAATTCAAAATAATTGAAAGTATGATCGAATTGTTTTCTCCAAATAGATAAGTCTCCAATGTCACAGATCTCTAGCTCCAAGCCGGCTGTGCAATCGACCAGACTTCAGAAACGTCGCTTCGCAAGTTGACGCGAAGCTAACCGATAATTTCTCGGAGGCTTGGATGAGCGACGAATCCAAGAATTTGCACAACATCGTTGAAAATTCTTGCACTCCGCTCAGACTGATATCGAATCGGAAGATTCCGGCGAGCGATCGATCGAGGAAAGAGGAAATGTATAATTTCGGTTTGGAGCTGAAATCTGTGTATCCGAAAAAATGGAAGGCTTACGATCAAGGAATCGGCGATAAATTCGGGCAAACAACTCTCAACATAAATCACACCTTCGAAAATATATTCGCCGCGAAATCGGATTTCCGACTTTTCTGAATTATCACCGATGCTATTCATCCCCGTTTGCAACGGCAATAAAAAACGAAAAGTTCCATTTTTTTGAAAAAGGACGTAACGAGCTTTGGAAATATTCGACGGAGAGTCATCGATGTGAGCTCGAAGATTGCGAGTCGCAATTGCGTTTATCGGTACAGATTGGCGATTGACGCAACGAGAATAACAACTGCGCACATTGAGTTAATATTTGGTTCGCGCTGTTTGACCTTGGACGTTTCGTACGGGGAGGAATCACCGCCCGTAATTTCGGCAAGTGTTACATTTACGAGAGATAAATCGTTTTGAACGAGATACCCCCTGAATGTCTTTTTAATTAGACTTCGATTAAAGACTTAATAATGATAATATAATCTATGAAAGAAGATTAAATGGAAATCTCAATGGCTCGTTGCTTAAGGACACGTAAAAGATTAAAACATTTACCACGTGACACGTGAGTGCGAGAGAGATAGAGAACATTTTTAATCATCGATTTTTCAAGGATAAAAACATTTTTATCGTCAAATAAAACGATTATCGAATTTTCGTTAAAAACTTAACCGGCCATTGGAAAAATAATTTCGAAAATTTGCGAGGTTACGTCGATCTGAAATACGTGGGAAATTTCCAACGCGTCATCAATGTATTTTTAATGAGAGTTCGATTGAAAATCAAAAAAATGATAATATAATCTATGAAAGGATGTAGATTAGATCGACACCTCGATTACTCGCTATTTAATGAAGCCAAAGAAGATAAACGTCGTTCAAAATTGCCAGAAGGATTTTGGTTACCTTGTGCGATCGTTTTCCATCGATGGCGACAATGAATCCAACACCGCAAGCCTCTTTTTCGAGAGTCGGATCGTAAAGACCCTGCTTGACCGGAAGAGACCAAGGATCACCAGAGCTCATATTCGTAGTCTGAAATCAAAAGCAACAAAACAAATAATCATCCAATATCAATTTATTAAATAACATTTATTTCGTTGCCTTTTTTTTTTTATATTATCCGGAATGATATTTTTCACGTTCAAGTTTTATTTACGCGTATAAAGATTTCGAAAAAGTTCATTTTTCAAAAAGTCACTTTCGTTGCTTGATTTTACTGAAGCAAATATTCGAAATAAACAATTAATTTTCGTTCCATTGTAACGATGCAAACTTCAACGTCATTTTCTCGATAATAATCACGATATTGAAATTTGGAATGCAACGAAAATCGATGCATTCGAATTTCTCAATTATTTGTAATGGAACTTAACAAAAATGGATCCTCTTCGATTTCTCAATATTTTATTTTTTCAATTTACGAAGTCAAAATCGCTCAAACGCTCATACGTATTTTGTTAAATAAAAAATTCATAACCTCAGTTTTTAATGACAAAAAAAAAAACATAAAGTTTACCATTGATTCGAAATCAATCAAATTTTAATTAAATAAAATTTCGACGTCATTATTCTAATTTGATTAATCCTAATAAAAAATCGAAGTCATGAATAATTCCAATTCAAATAATCCTAATAAAAAATTCATAACCCCAATTTGTAATAACAAAGAAAAACATCTGTGACGATCAATGATCAAAAATAATTCAAATCTTGAATAAATAAATAAATGCAAGAAAATATCATTGCGCTTCGACGACGCAAATTTCGACGTCGTTAATAACCCTAATTCGATGTATCGAAGTAAAAGTCTGAAGTGCCCAATTATCGCGCTGTGTAGCAGCGTATGTCGAGAAATGGGTACGAGAACTTGACTGCAAAAATGCGGGGACTAGTATACGTGTGGGGTCGAGTGAAAGTCGAAAAAAGCGGAAACAGCCGAAGGTCCGACTCGTTGGGAGCCGGTTCGACGATCGAAATTGATTGTGTAGCGCGAGACGGAGAAAAAAGAAAAAGAAGTTTGCACGAGACGAGGCCAAGCAGTTGGGTGTTCGTGATTGGCGATTTATAATAAATATAACCCTTGTTCCAACATAATTCAATGGGTAACCGTTGATTCGTGGTATTTAAGATTAATAAAGTGGAATCTCGTTTCGAGCGTTATCGAAAACGATTATTGCGTCGACTTTTTATTTTCTTTCCTTTATTTAATTATTCGTTTCGTCACTGAAAATTGCATAACATCGATGTATGTTACCTTTGATTGTGGC
>JAPYZI010002228.1:0-25051 GCA_030523105.1 Ophioninae sp. A BG-2022a | reverse complement strand
AAAAACAAAAAAAAAACAACCGAAAAGGAACCGTCGAGCCTTCGGGGTGGCGCGGACGCGCCGCCCCCCGTCCTACCGGCCGCGCGCGTAAAAATAATATCCGCCGAAGGAAGGCCTTCGAGGTCAAGGGGAAGCAGGTACGGCGAGGGGAGAAGAAGCGCCAGCGGCGCGTATCGCGACTCCTCCGAGCGCGTTTCTCGTACGAGTCGATCCTCGTACGACTCTCGCAGCCCCGAACCTCTCGTCGTTCGTTTCTACGTCGGGTCTTTCGCCTCGGTACGATCCGAGCCCGTTTCCTCCGACTTTCCTTTTCTACGTTTAACGCCGATCTCGATGCAGCTGCGTTTCGATGTTTCGCGCGAGGTCCTCGCGACGCTGCGCTCTTCGACGCGTCTCGGTTTCCCTCGAGGAGCGTTGCTCTCCGAACGAGCGATACCCGCGACTCGTTCGGTCGTTTCGTCGACGAAGACTCACCCCCCCTGTCCTTTTCTCTCGTTCTCCGTCAGGCTGGACAAACTCGGCGATAAATCCTTTCATCCGCGCGTTCTACTCGGCGGAACTTTGGGTTGGCGTTTTGGCGGTTGACCGGCGGTCGCGAGAGAAAAGAGCTCGCCGAGTCCAAGGACCGCCGGCGTCGCGAACAACGGCCGGAGACGTCTCGGGGGTTAAACGTGCGATCTCTCGGTGACACCGACGCGACCTCGCGGCGATCGCCGTCTCCGTCGACGACGCGCGTAACCGACCCGACGAAACGACG
The DNA here is from genome assembly GCA_030523105.1 of Ophioninae sp. A BG-2022a. Lineage (NCBI taxonomy): Eukaryota > Metazoa > Arthropoda > Insecta > Hymenoptera > Ichneumonidae > Ophioninae sp. A BG-2022a. Next base: position 24,294 of record JAPYZI010002228.1, on the reverse strand, counting down.
AAACGTCTCGAGAATCGAGCCAACGAGCGGCTCGGCCGGAGTCGAAACTTCGTCACCGCCATTTTCCGGCGGCAAGCGTGCGCGCGCGGCGGCCGCGCGGCGGCCGCGCGGCGGGCGCGACGATCGGCCGGACGATCGCGAACGGTGGAACGGTAAAGAAACGACGATTGTGTGAAAAAAAAGTGTTCCTCTTTGTATGGATCGAGCGGGAGGATCCGCGTTGGGAGCTCACAAAATTTGCCGTTCCAGTGATAAGTGTCGTTACGAAATATCGGGGCGAATCTCGATCGCGTCGAGTACGACTTTGGTACCGCGGCGTTTGGTACGCGTTGTGTAAGAAGTAACGATAAACGAAGGAGCAACGGAGCGACGAAACAAAGGACTCGCCGCTGCTTACCCCTTTGTGTCTCGTCGTCGCGAGTTGTTCCGTTTCCCACGCGCTTTTCCAAATTTCACCGTCCAACGTGTCGAAACGAACAATCGTACTTGTTCGGTGCACCACCGATCGATGTCGCGATATCCGAAAGGAATTTCACGCTCCGTCGGCGGTTTTCTTTTTTGTTTTTCCTCAACGCTTGAATTCTATGCAGAATTGTATCGCTCGATGCAACGGGCGCTAACGCTTCGGGGAAACATGGAAATATGCGGCGATCGGTGATCGGTTGAGGATCGACGAGGCGAACTCGAGGCGAGCCCGCGACGAGCCCGGTGGCGACATCCGTGCGAATTGATTCGTAGCTCGGCGTAGGTGCGAGCTCCGGGCGGGGGGGCGGCGCTGTCGTCGTCCCGTCGTTTTCGCCCCGCGCTTCGCGCCTTCGAGCGTTGCGGATCCAACATGACGGATCTTCCGTCAGTGACAGCTGATCGTTAGGATTTTAATGAAGTCTCGTGTACCGCGGAGAAGATGTCGTTGAAAATTGGTCAGAGGGTCGAGATCTCCGGTAAGGAGTGTCAGGGCTCGATCGCTTACATCGGACATCCGACTTTCGCCACCGGCAAGTGGATCGGCGTTATCCTCGACGAGCCAAAGGGCAAGAACAACGGGACCATCAAGGGACACGCTTACTTCAAGGTGAGGTCGCCGAGGACGGGGGGGGCGCCTCGATGTTTGCGCCTCGAAACGACGAATCGGCAAATTCGTTTGAATCTTCGTTAAAACGCCATTTTTTCCATCAGTGTCAGGATAATCATGGAATGTTCGTACGGCAGACCCAGCTCGTATTGCTGGACGAGGCCGGAAACCGGCCGGATCCGACGAGTCCGTCGTCCGCCGGTAGCAGCGCGACTACCCCGGACGACAGCGGCGCTGCCAGGGCTCGCAGTCGTCTCAACAGGTGACCGAAAGGCTTTACCCTCCGGCGTGGCGCGAAACGTCGCGTTTAGAATCGTTTCGTCCGACGCGCGTCGTCGCGTGCGCTCCTCGTCGTAAAAGCGCCTCTCGCCTTCATTTTTTGACTAACCCGTATCTGTTTTTACGTTAAATTTTGTACGCAGCGTGAGCGTGCGCAGGAGGAACGAACCAACGGCGTAAGTTTTTAATCCGAACAATCGTCCGAACGATATTCCTTTTCTCTCTACCTGCGAACTGTTTATCTTTTCTCTTTGGTACGATTCGAACGACGTACGATTAATCGACGCGTACGCGCTACCCGTAACTCAAGCGTTAGAAGAAAAACGTCCCCTGCGCAAGTTACGCGTCAACCGTCGGACAAGCTGTCTGGGTAAGGTCTACGGATAAAGTACAGTATGTAGATATTGCACGTAACGCGACGTCCGCGAGCGTGGTTTCGAGGTCGCTCGTTTTCCTTGGATCCGGCGCGCGAGCTTTCCACCCGAGCCGTTGGAAAATTTATCATACTCGAGGGATTTCTCAAAAAAAAATGTTAAAACGGTTCGTTCTTTGGCGATCGTTTCGCGTCGTGAGAAAAACGCGTTGGTCAAATTTGCTGCGACGACTGGACGAGAATTGGCATTGGGATCGATCGAAATGGTTTTGTTCCGTGCATCTAACCGAGTTTAATACTGTTCGCGTTCACATCCGAGACGCGTATGCGTACGTTATTTTGGAATTCATGGAGATTAACCGCCCGAAACCTCATCGCGTATCATTTCGTGCGCATTTAACGCAACGTACGAATTAGACGTGACGCGTAGTCGAGAAGGGAGAGAGAAATTGGGATACTGATTGAAATTTTGTTGCGGTATAGTTCTCGACTATCACTGGCAGGGAGCAGAAGTCAGTTGAGCGCTCCGAGCATCGAGAGTCTCACCGGATCGACTCACGAGCGAAAGGACAGCGGTGAATCGCAAATACCCGCGCCGACCTCGACCAAACGCGCGTCCTTCGTCGAGGTAAAAAACAACCAAACGTTTTTTCTCGTTCGTTTTACGATTCTTGATTATTTCCACGTTAGATCGAGCATCCGAGATGAAACGCGAGGCGCGGTTCCTTTCGAAATTTGTCACTTACCGGCGGTAATACGAAAGTATCGTTGAAACATTTGCATTCGGAGCGTTCGTATCGTGCGTTACGTTTGAAGACGCTTATCGGCTGACCGACGATCTCGTCGCACGATACGATTATTTAAAATTATTCGCCCGCCTTGTTTCATCGCGTCTCGAATCCGCTCGCAATCATGCTCCAAGAACGATATCGAAGAATCGGGCAAAATGTGAAAATAGTACGAAGCGAAAGACGACGAAGCATCGATCGATTAACGATGCGACACGATTCCAATGTTGCTTCTCAAATTAACGAATGTATTCTCATTGTTTTCGTCATTTCATGGTACACGATAAACGCGGGTCGGGTCGGCGAGGATCGAGCTCTCGGCGACGCGCAAGAGCTCGCTCTCGACGACCGGACAAATATATATGAAAGAGAGGGAAATAACGATGAATAATTATACTCGGAAATGCGTGAGAAACAAACGAGTGGGAATTTGCGAGGAAAATTATGAAAATAAAGTGTAATGATCGAGCTGTGGGATTTACATGGGAATGCACGTACGTGTTTCAGAAAAGCCCTAGCACGAGCTCGCCTCCCGGCAAAAAGCCAAAGGCCCAAGATGATCGCAATAATGTAATTAATACTCATTAATGTAATATTTCAGTTTTTCTTAAAACTCATCCACACTCTGTACTTATATATGACTGTTGCTACAACTAGACTCTAACAAGAGAGAGGGAGAGAGGGCGAGCCACTACCACTCTCGCGATACAGCTGCCACGTCATACTAGTTGTTTGTTCGATCGTATAAATCATAACACGATAACCACTTTCATCCTCGAAACAATTGCTACAATTTTCATATCGAAACAAGCAAACAGAGATAATTTTAACCCTCGGGTGCTACTCGCAACTGCTATGAATGGATCACAAAACATGATTCTCATTTCTCGTTAGCCTCGACCAAGTCTGACACGAGCCATCGATCATTCATCATCCCCGTAACCCCCTCGTATCGCCGTTCGCTTCTTCGATTGGTTTTTCCCGTTTGATCGTGTCGCTTGGTAACAATAACGATACAAGTCCGGAACGAAGATGCTCGCGCGCGTTATTCGGATTTGCAAAGAATGCAAGAAAGAAAAGAAAAGCTGAAAATTTCGATCGCGAACGTAACTTGTATCTCGCGTTTCCCCGCTGATGAAATAACTCGCGATTACGCGCACGCGCACACACTATCCGAGAAGCGTGCGAATTTTTATAATAGTTCTAACATCGTTGCTTGCGAGTCCAAAATTCTCACTCGACTCTGGCACCTGTGACGATCCATTTCCAAGTACAAGTTAGACATTGAAGAAAATTGTCGCTAGGACGTTTTTTTCGGTTTAAAGTGTGTTTGTTTTACGGTGCGGAATGTGACTCGTACGCAGTTTGAGCCGACTAACCGATACTGAAGCAACGCGGCACGTTTTCATTGGAAATTGAAACTTATCGGGCACTGGAATAGCGGAAAGAATAATCGAGTAAACAAAAAAAGAGGGAAAAATGCAATTTGCCCTAGAGATCCAATAGAGTTGGTTGGCTGTAGCTTTTGGTGTCTGCTCGATTTTATGAGTCTCGTTAAGCTCGACGTAACGGAAGCCTAACGAAAACCTTGTACTATCTACGGATAGGAGCTCCCGATTCGGTGGACGCGCGAAAGTTACAAAGTGTTTTCTTTCTTTTTATTATCGTCCTCTGTACAGTACACGTTCGGATTCACGGAGCATGACTCATTTTTTCGACGTAGCGGACTGATCGGAAAAGCCCTTTCTTTGTCTGATTTTGTCTCTCCATTCGTGTGTCGCACAACGATAATAATACCGGGATAAAGAAACACTTCGTAACGCGGCGGGAACGAGCTACGAAACGCTAGAAATTTTCTTCCCTCTTGATTCTCGATCGAAGACGGGCTTCGTGGAAACTCTGAAGCCCAACTTTGTGCCGGGTCAGGCGATCGCCGGCTCTCTCTCGGCGACCCTCTCGGCCAACACGGCCAATCTCGTCGAGGAAAAACTAACGCACATGCAGCTCGCCCAGGAGAACGATAACTTAAAATCTCAGGTGAGACGTCGACTCGCGTCGCCGGTACGCGCCGATACGCGCGTCCTTTTTCATCAACTTTTTTTCCACTTTCGATCAAGGTGACCGATCTCACGGAAAAAGTCGAGACGCTGCGGATAAAGCGGATGCAGGACAAGGAAAAGATGAAGGATTACGAGAAAACCAAGTTACAGCTGGAGCAAATGTTGGAGTTCAAATCCAAAGTCATGGAGAGTCAAGTGAGATCGACCACCGTGGAACGTCGTCGTAACCGATATATACGTGTCTATAAATTTTTCGTGGAAACAGGCGAGCCTGCAGAGAGAGGTTCAACGCGCGAGACAAGAGGCTCGAGAGGCTCAACTCGCTCGTGGAATCTATCAGGACGAAATGGCCGACCTCGCCGAGACCGTGGAGATGGCGACCCTCGACAAGGAAATGGCCGAGGAAAAAGCCGAGACCCTGCAGATCGAGCTCGACCAGCTCAAGGAGAGACTCGAAGAGATGACGCTGGACCTGGAAATTTTACGGACGGAAATGTCCGAGAGGGTAATAATGATCGTTGAGACTGAGTCGGCGGCTCGTCGAGTCGCTCCGCCTCTTCTCGTCCGCTTCTCGTTTCAACGTACGATGTCGAATGATCGAAGGCTGGAGGCGCGGTCGGCACGCCCGGTGGTGGAAACGGTCCCTCGACCTACGAGATCAAACAGCTCGAACAACAGAACAGCCGTTTGCGCGAGACCCTCGTCAAAATGCGGGACCTCTCGGCCCACGAGAAACACGAGTTTCAGAAGCTTCAGAAGGACCTGGATCAAAAGAAGTCCGAGATTCTCGAGCTCGGGCGTACCAAGGAAAAATTGTCGTCTCGCGTCGAAGAGATGGAGCATCAAATCGCGGATCTGCAGGAGCAGGTGCGATTCGAGACCTTCTCCGTCATCGCGGAAGGTGTCGATCCGTAACGTTGTTTTACACTTGCGAGAATTGAGCGTTCAATGTTTTCGACAGGTGGACGCGGCCCTCGGTTCCGAAGAGATGGTGGAAGTCCTCGGTGAGCGCAAAATGGCTCTGGAGGAGAAAGTTGCCGAGCTCGAGGAGGCCGTGGCCGATTTGGAGGCGCTGCAGGTAGGTACCACCTCCCTCCTCGCGTTCGCTCAACGATCAAGAGCCTCGCGCGCCCTTTACGGTAATCCCGATTGATTCGAATCCCCAGGACATGTCCGACCAACTGGCGGAGTCATCGAAGGAACTCGAGTTGGAATTACGGGAGGAATTGGATCTCGCGTTGGGCGCGGCTCGGGACGCCCACCGGCATCGCGACGCCGCTCTGGAGACCCTCGCCGATCGCGAAACGACTATAGCCAAATTCCGCGAACTGACGATCCAGTTGCAGGAGCAATGCGTGCAATTGCAGGCGCGCGTGCAATCGACCGAGACATCGAGGAACGGTGAACGGGCGGCCGAGCAACAGCTCGCCGAGATACTCGACTTCCAAAAGACTTTCGCGGAAACGAGAGCGCAAACGAAAGCCGTCGATCTCGAGCTTCGACGTCTCGACGCCGAGGAGGCTCAGCAGCACGTTCGTTATTTGCTCTCGTTCATGCCGCCGGCGTTCCTCGTTCGCGGCGGCGATCACGACGCCATAATGACCCTCCTCCTCGTACCGAGAATGATCCACAAAACGGAAATACTTATTTCGCAAGTGCGGGACAAGTACCGATCGATCGATAAAATCGACAGGCACGTCGTTTTCCCAGCCGAATACATAATTTCTCGATCGAGGCGTTCACCTCGTGGTTCCTCGTCTCGAATAACGATGATGATAATAATAATCGTCGCTCTCCGTTCCCGTTCAGGTCCGCGCTGTTGAAGGGGCACTCGGTCGCTCAGTACGCTTTCAGATCTCGGCTTTGCTCGCACATGTACGCACTGCAGACGGCGCTCGGATGCTTCGAGTCCGCTCTGAACGTTTGCCAACCGGAAGTATTGCTCAAAGTTGGCGCGACTTATCCGGAGATGACCGCCCAAGAAAAGTCCCTCGACTCTCTGATCCAGCTCGCGAAGAGGGATCAACTCGACGAGAACGTTCCCATGGACGCTATAGAGAAGTGCGCGGCGTACTTCTCCGCGATGTTCACGGTGCTCTTCGGCGATAGCGCGATCGCGAATCAAGCGCGCATGGTTGTTAACGGCACGAGATCGCTGGGAAGCGCCTGCGACGCTATAACGACCGAGGCGAGCGCTGTCAAGACCCTCCTGGAGGGTGAAGGTGGCGACATAGGTATCGGATCTTTATTACCGCTCTCTCCCTTTTGTCTCGCGCGAGGTTGCACCTGCAACCCGATTTCGAGAAATTTTTCAACGAACACGGTTGTCTCGCAGGCCTGCTCTGTCAGCACGCCGAAACGAGTTGCGAGGTCATCCAGCAACATCTGAACTCGGCGAGAAGGCGCGTACCCCGAGATCAGATAACCCAAACTTCCGGTCCAGGAACGAGCCTCGGATTGGAGAAAGACTGGGCGGAACAGTTCACCAACTGCTATCAGCACTCGGTGAAAATAACAAAGACGCTGCAGGATTTGTTGAAGAGCGCGTTGCAAGCGATCACAACGAACGGCGGTAGGACGCTCTCCGTTCCATCGTCCGAATATTTATGTCCGATAACCGAAAAAGCGGATGGAAAATAAAAATTCGTCGGCGGTGTTGTTTTCAGACTTGGAGAGCGGTCTGAGCGCGAGCAGGCTCAAAGAAATGGCAGCGATCTCGAGCGAGCGCGTATACGACACGGAGGACCTCGGCCCAGTCGCCACGATAAAATCGAGCCTCGCCGTCGTACAACAGATGGCTGCCAATTTGGCGCAAAAAATGGCCGAGTGCGAGAACGAGCTGGCGATCGCGGGACAACAGCCGAGCACCCGGCAGGGCTCCGGCGAGGGCGATACCACGGCGCCGATACTCGTAAGAGCACAGGCGGCTATCAAGGAATCCGAGGAGACCAAGATCCTCGCGAGAAAACTCGAGACCCGGGACAGCGATATACGGGAGTGCCGGCTCGCGTTGCGCGAGAAGCAGGAGGAACTCTCGGAGATGGTGCTGCGACGAGATCTCGCGGAGAAACGCTTGACGCAGCAGCAACGCGAGCACGAATTGGACACCGACAAGTTGAAGAGGAAGTTGGAGGAAGCGCAGAATCAGCTCAAGCGCAAGGTTACACTTTTGCGGGATAATACTTTTGTTTCGATTGGTTGATCGATCGCTGAGATATCTTTACGCGTATCGACTGTCTCGACAGGAAAAGGAATTCGAGGAAACGATGGACCACCTGCAAACGGACATCGAGAGTCTCGAGTCCGAGAGAGGACAATTGAAGGAAAAATTGAAAACGTTCGGCAAGAAGATCGCGTTGACGCCGACGGGGCCGGGATCGGCCCTGCCGAGCGGCGACGGCTCCTTGACGAATCCATCGAGCGGCGGCGCGGCAACCTTCTCCAGTCCCAAAATGGAAAACAGACTGCTCACGCGGGAGATAAACGCTCTCAAGGAGGCACTCAATTCGGAGCATCGTCAAAAGAGAAAGCTGCTCGCCGAGGATCTCAGAAACAAGCTCAACTCTCTCGAACCGTTGCCCGATTTGTCGTACAGGAAGCGCGACGATGCCAAGCTCGACGAATTGCAGAACGAACGGGAAAAGTTACTCAAAGTACGGATTTCGATACTTGTCCTAATCCTGAGAAGGTTTCATTTCGAATACCTCGATGAAACGCTATTTTTCTTTTCGTCGAGCGCGCAATAACCGTTGATTCTCCGCTTGTCTCACCCACGCAGGAAATTCACAACGTAATGGTTCATCCGACCGTTCCTGATTTGCGAAAAGTAAAGCTGATAACGAACGAGGCGCCCCTGCTGGAGAAAGCATTGCCCGCTTACCAATTGATGCATCGCCAGTTTGTTATAAAACAGTTGCAGAACAAAGCCGAGAAATTGATGGTGAGTCGCGATCGAAGAATCCGCGAAAGTCGTCTCGTACTGCCGTCTCACCGAAATGTATATAATTATTGCCTCTCGTTTGACAGGACGCTGTTAGGGAGGAAACGGTTCGACGAACCGTCGGTGGCCGCGCCGAAGCTAATTTCGCGGTTTTCCTCAGTCGGGAAATGGCAGCCGCTTTACGCTCGGACAATAAAATAATGGCAGCCGAGATAACTATTCCGTGCAACGGTCCAGTCTTAAAGAGTCACACCGTCAACGTTGGCACGGACGACCTGAGAAAAGTTCACGCGCTTCTCAGCTATTAGTAGTTTGTACATTTATGAGCTCTCCCTCTCTCGTCCGTGGAGAACAAACTTTTACCTCGGGATTCCTTCGATGAATCTTAGGCCAATTCGAATCTTAGTTTTACAACATTCGCGTTCAGTTTTATTTTTCCTAGATAAGACGCACCTGTATCGGTCATCTTCGATCAGTCACAACCCACGATTTTATTTTCCGAGAAAACCGTGTTTAACGTTTAAAACGCTACTCTGGTATGTACCGAAAACACAAACTTCAAAAGGATCTGTAACTTGAAAATGGGCGGAGGTACGAAAAGAGCGATAACCAGTGGAATTGACTACAGCACGATGACCCGGTGCAACGTCGCTGATAGTCCGTCTCGTTCCAAGTATTTCATTGTTTTTTCGGAACAGCGGCTCGGCGCGATTTACTCGATCCAGGACGTTTTTCCTCGCGGAGATCAAGGCGACCGCGACGCTTTTGAATTCATTGTTGAAAAAAATTGTTACGCTCCCGTTACTTTTGCAACAGCAATTTTTCTTTTTATACTCTTTCGATACCTCGTGCGAAACGCGTTCTCGAAGCGAACACCCTTGCACAAAAGGCGATGCGTGGATTAACGGGCCAAGGCGGTATCTCGTAAGGCTCATCGCTGTACATTCAACACTTCAAAGGTACATCGTACGTATACTATTTATTTGCAAAAATTAACGAATATCAGTTGCGCGAAGTAACGACAGTTGTACCGAAACAACGTTGAATAAAGTGTGGCTGTAAGCGCTGGAGGAAGTAAAAGGAAGAGAAAAATAATTGCCAGACTGGTGTCTTGCCCGATGCGCAATTATCCGTCGTCCGCGAGTTAGCGGCGAAGAGAGGGCTTCCCTTCCCTTCCCAAAAGGCTTAACAAAAAAGTATAATCGAGAAAAGTACAGATCAAGAGGAGAAACGAAGAAGCGAAATTAGCTGTACTTAGCTGGCGGACGCGAGCGTGGGTACGCGCGTTGGTGAGTCACGAGCCACGACGGTGACCTTCGTCTTTCCCTTCGGATTGAAAAAAGTCCCTTTCACTCGGTTTTCTTTCTTAGCTCTCCGACTATTGCAGCACGGCGAGGTTCGAACGACTCGCGAATAAATGCCACGCGTGGAAATCCGATCATCGTCGAAACGTCAAAACACCCCGTACTTCGTCGAAACCATTCAGCAGCCGGAAAAAAGTATAAAATAAAGAAAGCTTGCAAGTTTTTTTGTCTCAATCGCAATCTTTGACGCCGAAAAAGGCAACCCGATGCATATATCGGTGAGGGATAGCGCTGTAAAATCGGTAAGCGTACAACACACCGTACATCGTTGAGTCTTTATTGACAGAGAGAAGACAGGTGGCGGGGAGGAGAAGAGCGATAAACCGTTGACTCAAGATTCCCCTAGCATTCCGTAAAATAAACGTGTTAGTTCGTTTCTTCTTTTCCTTACTGTAACATTCGTGTTTTTTTTTTCCCTTTTTTTCGTAGTAATTGAGTTTATATATTTATATATATGCATACGCGTATACATGCATACATACAATATACTAGACGATAGCATGTGCATGTATAATTATTTTATTAATTTACTCGGTATACACGCATACACACTCGAGCAGTCGCATATTCACACGCATTTGTATGTGTTTCATCATATACTTAACGTTATCTCTATTCATCATCTTTTTATCCTCCATTTCTCTTCTTACTTAATTTTTAAACTTACTACGATAGTTATTATTAATGTATAGTAGTCCCCATTCACGCGGGTCAACACGCGCGGAGACGCACACCGATCCCACTCACGCGCAGCCATATTCATCATCATCATCATCATCATCATCATCATCAGCATCTATTATCATATTCAATGATTCTTTGTTGCGGCGTGTCTCCGCTAAATAATCTTCTCCTTCTTATGTTTGTTACTTTTTCTCCTCACGTTTCGTTTCGTTCTTGCGATGCGTCTTTGCATTTTTATTTTTTTTTCCAAAACCTTTCATCGCTACAAGTTGGGGATATTTATCAGTTTCAATTTGTTTTTTGTTTTAGGTACGGACCAACGGTCTTTCCCGTCGTTATGTAGGTGCGTTTCTCGGTTACGCTGAGACATCGTGTGTGTATGTATATGTGTATATATATATATATATATATATATATATATATATATATATATATATATAGCAGCAATTGAAGCAAAGAAAAGAAAGACACACAGGAGTAGGGATCGGAGAGTTAATGCGTGACGCGTGAGGATCGAGCAGAACGAAATGTCCATCGATTGGAGTCGAAGGATTGGATTTTGTCTTTTCCTCCAAAAAAATGCAACTCGATCGTAAAATTGTATCCGGCCTCGAGCGGTTAGAAATTCCGACGGAATATCGAGAATCATAAAATGAAGAAAAAAAAGCTGCCGAAATTGGGCGCAAGACCAAGCGTTTGAATTGACGAGCTCACCGTGAACTCGTCGACGATGACCGCGGATACGACAACCTCCTCCCCGTCCTGTCTGACATTAAAATTTATTTTTCTTTTTATTCCATCGGTCGCGAATAAACATAGCGGAGAATGGAGAACTTTCGTGGGTTTTCACGATTATTATTATAACAACGTTCTTCAACTATTTACTTCGCGTATATCACTTGCCACATTTGACTTTGATGAAGCGCGCGCGCGCGCACACGCACACAATTACAACGAGATCGAGAAGCTTCGATACACGATAAAGAAAATGGAGAGGATAGGTGCGTACATATTTCGCGTTGATTTTTCTCCCCCTTCTTTCGATAAACACGACGACTCGTACGTAACGCATGAACCGAAATACGCGACTCGTAGCAGATAAGTTCTTCGGGAAGAAAATGAAAAATTGTGTACCATTATCAAATTTACGGAGGAGGAGGATCGGGAAGAAACAGGGACGGAGGGGGGGGGGGCAGAAACGGAGAGAAACAAAGGCAGAGAGAAAACGTAAGAGCGGGGAGAAGGGAGAGCGAGAATCCAAGAGAAAGAGAACGAGAGCAAGGAACCGTAGATTCATGGTTTTTTCGGACATTCCTATAGCGGGATAAAAGTTAAAAAAGGAAAATGTTAATCCGACGCGTAACGTCACAATTTGAAATTTGACGTCGTCCTTCGTTCCTAGGCTCGTAATATTGATACGTGTACGCGGGACGCAGGCTCGCTCGTGTTTCCTCTTCTTCTCGTCACACAGTCGCTCGTACTTTTATTTTTTATTTTATAAATCTGGTGCAAGTTTTTTTGTCTCTCTAGAAATCCTTTCCCTGTTTTTCTTTCTTTTTTTTTTATTGTTTTGTTTCGTCCTTCCGCAGAGTTTCATTTTAACGTTTAATCGTCCGACCGTCCGCGAACAACTCGTGTTCGCGGTGTTTGTTTTCTCTCTTTTGTTCGATCGTATTTGTTTGAGATACTCCAGAGCTTTCGGGATTATTGGTGCTTATGTTTTGTCACGCACACTTTGAATCGAGATTTCTTAAGGTGCACCTGTAACAGATAGGAAGCAAGACGTTGTCGATAAAAAAAAAATTCAGTCATCCGCTCCGCGCTCACGATTTTTCACTCGGCACAAGTTTTCCTCTCGACTCGTTCGTTTCTTTTTTTTTGGAAATATTTTTACACTGATAAAACGATTTCTTTCACGTGTCAACTGGATCTTGGAACAAAAAATAATTTTTTTTCTTCGCTTTCTACAAACTGCTGATCGACATTCGCGACGAGATGGGAAATCCACCGGCCACGAGGGAACGTCGAAGCAAAAAAAAAAATCAGCGATTTATCAAGAGAGCAGCGGAATGACCCTGCCAGACCAGAAGCTTTTTTTTCAATTAAGCGATGAAAACAAAATCGCATACAGAAGAGCATGTTTTTCGCAATGCTTGTCTAAATTTATATTAATATATTTAATGTAATTCTTTAATTATATATGGCGCGTGTGTATTCGGGTAGATGCGTGTGCGTGTGAGCGCAAGCGCGCGTGTTTGTCAGTGTACAAGGTCATATCGATTCGGAACTCTTTTGCGTTCTCGTATTTGTTTAAAGGGTAAGGTGGAACCACCCATTTTCAAATGCTGTTCAGGTTCGTGTAATTCAAATGCGGGCTTGTGGTCATCCGCTGTGCGTGTGGGCGTGTGTGTGTGTGTGTCTGCGTATGTGTGGATGTTTTTGCCCGAGAATATAGTTTTGGGTAGGATGGAATAATCGCTCATTCATTCGCTGCTGGTGTCATTTAATTTCAACCCCCTCCCCCCTCCTTCCACCCGTTTCCGTAATTCCCTTTTGCACGCGATATTAACAAATTTTTGCGAACCGGAAATTGACTTTGAGGCAAAATAAACTTGAACAAATTCACGCTAGTTCTCAAAATTTATTCTACAGTGTTCTCTTTCTTTCTCGCTCTCTCTCTCTCTCTCTCTCTCTCTCTCTGCGGCACTCTCACACTTTTCCTGTCCGCCTGTCCGCCTGTCCTTTGCTCACTCTCACTCGCGCGCTCATATCCCCTTTCTCATCCAAATTACCGAAGACGAGACTAATTTTTAATCCCAGCACGGCGAAGCGTAAGTAACAATCGATGATCCCTTTGAGATTTCTTCGTCAGCTGACAAGAGAAAAAAAACATCTGGTTAGTCGAAAAAAAGAGGAACTCGAAAATTATACGGAAATGAACTGCAAACACTCTGCGTTTGGTTTCTTTTCGTTTCTTTTTTTTTGTTCCAATGACATTGTTGATTGATCAACATTATAGTCCCAGTGTTATTTGACGAGAAGAAAGGAGATGATCGTTTTAACACGTGTGCGAAAACTGCCCGGGCAAAAGCGCGCCTTCTCTAGCTACAGACGAGAACTCCGTTTTAATCTTATTTTTCGTTCTATCCTTTGTATCTGCGTACCAAATCGCGACAAAGATCGAAGAATAATCGATCTCTCGAGATTCGGACGTACGGCGGCCAAAGCTGACACACGGGATAAACGGGCGTATGATTTGTTTTTTTCTCTTTATCAGAGGCGTCTATGGTGTACACAGCGGTTATACGGGTAGTTATTGTGGGATTCGTTAATGAGCAACGGATGCGAAAAGTTATCCTTTCGTCAGAGTATCGTGTACGTATACGTGATATAGTGTGCGTGTGTGTCTGCGTGTGTGTGTGTGTGTGTGTGTGTTAAACGACGCGGGCGTGTTCCGAGTACGGAAATTTATAGACTATAGAGTACATTGAAACGAGAAAGAAAACGCCAGGAATGAAGAATGATCGATCGAGGAAGGAAAAGTGCCGAAAGAGACCGGAGGGAAAAATCGGGAGGCCGGCGGAAATCGTCTCGCGGTTTTTCCCATAAGTGCATCGATATCTCGTCGAAAGTACGTTGGCCCCGCTGCCTTCGTCGCTCATACTCCGCGGGCCGCGTTCTCTCGTATCGCCGTATTAGATTCGTTTCGAAAGCAGGTTCGGGCGATGGGACGTGGGCCGACAAGAGGAAAGGATCACGACGGACTTTCGGGCAAGGTATTTATTCTCATGGATTTTGGTGTTTCGTTATAGTTGTTGTTGTTTTTTTGTGGTTTTTTTGTGAGTGCCATATTCGTATTGTTTTTGCGATAGCCACCACCAGCGCGTTGACACAATTACGGACACAAGAGACTCGCGGGTGTACGAGATGAATTTGTTTGGTCGGCTGATTGATAGCGATGGCGTTGATGGTTAATGGTGTGTTGCGGATTAAATTGTCGGTGACGATTGGCGGATGGACAGGGAGGAGGGGCAGGGGAGGAGGAGGCTGGGGGGACAGGGGCCGGGAGCACAGGGAGCGTTTGCTTTCTTTCTTTTCTTTCACATCGGACGGACAGATGACAGAAGATTAGCCCTAACCTTTCTTGGAACTGATGTTGACGGCCTGCCGGGTAACACTACCGGAGGCGTTCTTTTTCGCCGAGGATTCACCCGCTGCGGCTATAGGAATTACAAAAATATGCAATATTCAAGTACACACGCTCCTCCAATGATTTCTATTTAAAGAAGTCTAGAGGGAAGAGAGGGAGAGACGCGAGATAAACGTTGACCGGGACACACCGAAATCTTTTTCTTTCTCGTCGAATCGTTCGAAAGATTTTCAGCGAGCCTGTTCGGGCTTCGATCGTACGGGAATGAAAGAAAAAGATTCCGCGATTAAAATGTAGGCGGTATAAAAGCGAATAGGGAGGAATCGAGAGGGAAGGGTGAGCCAAAGATTGGTCTTACCTTGAGCCTGCAGTCCCGCGGTCGGTGAAGTCTGGGGCACCGCGAGACCGCTCGGCAACATCTTTTGCTTAAGCATGGTCCAATCGAACGTGTAGTCGTATCGGTGATTAAGCGTTCCGAACAGTATTCGGAACAGCTGACGGAGATACATGTAGTCCGGGCTCTCCTCGAAGCGCAATCCCTTTGTGTAATTTATGTACATCGCGAACTCCGCCGGGTATCCCTTGAACAAACGCGATAACGGTGAATGCGCGTAGTTTCGAAGAATCGGGCGAGAATTCGATCGCTCCGAGATTCGCTTTCGTCTTTCGGCTCGATTGTGTAGACATTTTTGCGAACCATTCGCAAAAGAAGGAATCGCGGAAAGCAAAAGTTCGAGGAATAACGCGAACGGAGAGAGAGAGAGAGAAGGAACGCGTCATACCCTGCAGAGAATATCGACGGGCGTAGACATTTTCTTCTCGCTAATTTTCTCGTATTTCTGTTTCTTGGTTACGGCTTTGAGGCCTTGCCAGGGGAGAGAGCCTCGATTGAAGTACATGAGGACGTATCCGAGGGACTCCATGTCGTCTCGACGACTCTGCTCGATGCCGAGATGTGCGTTTATCGATGCGTACCTCGCCGTTCCCGTTAAATTTTTATCCTCGCGATACATTATGTGCAATCGCGTACGCCCGTCTCGATATTTCTTAGCTAGACCAAAGTCGATGATGAACAGCTGTGAGCCGGATCGTCGCCAAGAGCATGAAAAACGAAAAGACAAATGTTACGTGTGCCGCTCGAAAACAAAGATATCTTGTCTGTTCGTTGAGACACGATCCGCTAGTCGTTCTCCGACCTTGTTGCAGTGACGTCCGATCCCCATGAGAAAGTTGTCAGGCTTTATATCCCTGTGGATGAAGTGTTTGCAGTGTACAAATTCGATCCTGCCGATCATCTGATCGGCGAGCATCAGAACGGTCTTGATGGTGAATCTCCGGGAGCAAAAGGTAAAGAGATCTTCCAACGACGGACCGAGCAACTCCATCACGAGAACGTTCCAGTCTCTCTCCTGTCCGTACCTGACGAAAGACAAGCGATTATTCGTCGGTTCGTCTCGGCTGTATCGATCGGTCTTTGAATCGCGACGATTACCAGCGCATGTGCGGTATCCCTATACCACCCTGCAACATCTTGTACAGCTTGGACTCGTAGAGAAGTTGAGGATGGCGCGCTCTGACGCTTTCCACCTTGACCGCGACTTCCTGTTGCGACAAAAAAAAGTCATCCTTCGTGCTCCGCGACCGTTCGGCTTGGGGATTTTCGAAGGCGGTCGATTCCGGAATATCGCGCGTCGAAGAAAAAAAAAATGGAGCACGACCAAATATTTTCGCTACTTTAGTCTACAAAAAAATTCCGATGAACAAAAAGCACGGATGGGGATATTAATCTTGGATCGTGCTTCGACCTCTCGAATTTTTTCGATGGTCCAAGTCTCGGATAACGCATCCATCGCCGTGACACTTCCGCATTGTTTACGTTTGCCCGTGATAAAGCACGAAGAGATCGAGAAAAAAGAATCGTTACGCGCGAGCGCGCGCGCGCACGCGCCCGTGAGCGGGCGCGCGTACGTGTGTGTGGGTGTTGGTCGCGTATGGCCAGTGACAGGAGATAAAAATCGATTATGAAAAAAGCATGCGATCGTGAGAGCGTTAACGCGAGAGTCTGTAAAACGATGTTGTAAATAAGAGAGGAAAGGATCTCTGTCACGGGTATCCGTATCCGCATATACGCACACGCGCGCACGAATCGCCTTACGTGCGAGAAAAAAAAAGGGGGACACAAGGAAACCATCGTAAGCGCTCGTGGAGATACGTGCGCGAAATAAGAAGAAAACACAACGGATTTGTGGGGAGGCGAGTAGAGGGCAAAAAAAAAAAGCGTCGGGAAAAGCCATACCTCGCCATTTGTGATGTTGATTCCAAGATAGATATCACCGAACGAGCCAGAACCAATTTTTCTCATCAATCTATACTTGTTGCCCACAACGAACTCGACTTTTCCGAGTACACCGAGAGCCGCCATGCTTCCTCGTCTCTTTGCCTATACGGCTCTCTATGCTGGGCTCGTTGGAAACTCTTCGTTTGTTGGTCGTCTGGTCACAAAACAGCGCGCTCGCCGAACGCACGGAAAGCACAAAACGCAAGTGTGCGCGCGTTCCTGTGTATCCTCGTATGTCGGTGTAGCGGGTATGTTTGAGTGCGGATGTGTTATGCGTGTGGTTTGTAGGTATATGTGAGACGAATCTATATATGTATATAGTTTTATAACGATCGAAGGCTCTGGCTCCTACCCTCACGCGTGCGTACAGCAAAAAAAATTTTCGACGCAAAACCCGTTAAATCGCGATGTATATTTTTCCTGTCCGTTTCCACTGATATCGAACGATCACTGCACATTGGATGAAATAATTTCTCGTACTCGTTCCTTGATGGAGAAGAGAAAAATAATTTCAAAAAAGTATGTTCTATTGAATCGCGAAAGAAACAGTGGGCGAAAGTCGCTAGTCGCACGATGAGCCCCACCAACGCTCCGACATTTTCCCCTTCGGTCTCTTACTAGCTCGCTTGCGCACGCACACACGCGATCTCTCTCTCTCTCTCTCTCTCTCTCTCTTTCTTTCTCCTTCTCTTTCTCTATCGCGCTCCTAGCACCGAGAAACTGGCCACGAACTATACGCGAGAACAACGAAAAAAATGTACTCTCCGTTTGGACATCCTCGAATGTTTGGACATCGACGTGCAGCGCTGCTTCGTTGGCTCCGCAACTATCTAGGGATCATTGTTATCGACGAATCGCGATTGGTCGATGAGCTGACAACTTCTCCTCTCTATTGGTTGCCGTGTTCTCCTCTTTTTTTCCTCTTTGTACGTTGCACGTATATTTTGTCCCGTTAGAACACGTCGACGAATATTTTTTGACAAACGTCCCGCATTGATTTCGAGAGGATACGTTGATTGGATCCCCGGTAGTCGGACGAGATTGGGGGTTTCTTTTTCAAGAGCGCGCATAGCGCAGCTTTTCTCTTGGGAACTGCGTTGCGGTTACGACATTCAAACAAATGCATGATTAATTCCGGTTACCGCTCAGTCATCGCTTGTCGACAGGTGAAACTGTAAAGTAACAGTCGCTCAATCGTAACACGATTGCCCATCCCTTTGTGAATGATTCGAGCAACCTCTGTACGTTCACGTACAATCCGGGGCCGCAGGCTTTGTCACTGCCATACGAGTTACGCGTGTTACAGCCGAGAGAACCAAAGACAAAGAACAACCTGACCGCGATGCAAGAGAAAAGCGATGACGTGCGCAGTCACGAGGGACTGCAAAATGGCGGCACCTGGGGGATTTACGAAACTTTCAACTCGTCACGTTGCAAAGTTTTATGTTTAAATTAAGTGACTTGTAGAAAAATGGAAATCAATTTAGCTACAAAACAAAATTATACGTTTAAATGTTGCGTTAAGTTCCCTCCCATTTTAGAGTTATTTCGAAGAGTGCTAGTTTTAACTTAATTTTCGCAATCGATGCATGCATACAAATTTTCTCCTTGATCTCTAGAGACAAACGGTTGTTAGAATTTTCTGACGCCGAGTTGCTCCTATCCCCCGATTATCGAACTCTACAAAAATTTCAGATCTTTACTTCGTTTTTAGCAGAGGATTTTCAGGTCTCCAAGATTGATGCAATTTTTTTTCAGAATAAAGTTCGTATTAAATTCGTACAAATATTCAATAAAATTTGACATGGAAAGTAACAGATGGGCGAAGCTTTTTTCAAGGCTATCGTGTCCAGTTAAGGACAGGAGTTTTTGAGAACAATATCAGGCGCGTCTGTTGGTGTGAAATTAGTCAAAAAAAAATGCTGGCGCAGCGAATGGGACGTTCTTCGACAAAAACATTGCCCTTTGCAATTCCAGCGATGCGTTCTCCTCGCTCTGATGCAAAATAACGACTCGGAAAAAACGTGTGACATATGGAGCGTGACTTTGTACGGGTGTTGTCGGTACAAGTGCTTTGGACGCGCGAGCTCATCATGACGGACGACGCGCAACATAAAACATCGTGTAATCTCGGACTACACAAAACGAATCTGTACGCTCGATCCAGGGGTTCCGATACATTACAACCGCAACATTTGATTTTCCCGTGTCGGTTCGCCGGAGTACGCAATGATTGGCTGATCGTTATGCGTGTTGCCGTGTACGAGTAGACATTATTTCTTGATCAGACAATCTTGTTTTTGAGACAGCCGAGACTGCTGATTTCCGTTTCAAGGACATCCCCTTTCTATAAAAATCAAGAAAAATGTCTAATAAAATCGCCGAACAATACGACTCGGTATCTTAAATTCCGGTAAAGGCTTGTGGAACCGGGATAGCCGAAAGAAACTTGTAGTTTACGGAATTGTAAACTATGAGTTTCTGTTTGTAAAATTTCAGAGCATAAGTTATGAGGTTTCATTAGCAAAAAAAAAGTTTACCTTGAGGTACTCTGGAGGACTACGGGTGAAGCCGACTCCAGCGGGAGTACCCGTGAGGATTACATCGCCGGGCAGTAAAGTCATGAATCTGCGCAATGAATGCAATATTGGTAAGTGATCTCAGGAAGAATTCGGAATCGTATCAACTATGAAAACGATGAAAATAATCATAAATAATCAGACGCTTAAACTAACTGAGAAATGTAGGCAACGATATCACGAGGTTTGAAGATTAACTCGCTTGTATTGCCGTTCTGTTTGAGATCACCGTTGACCCATGTTTTAACGCTTAGATTGTGCACATCGCCTATGGACTCCTTGGTAACTACGGCGGGCCCGAGGGGACAAAAATTGTCCATCGCTTTACCCAGAAGGAATTGGCCACCGTTGCGTTTGCCCTTCTGCCAGTCGCGGGCTGAAATATCCTGGGCAACGGTGTAACCAAAGATACAATCTTCGGCTTCGTGATTGTTGAGACCTTTGCACTTTTTACCGATAACAATCGCGAGCTCCGCTTCCCAGTCGACTTTCTGCAAAAGAGAGTTCGCATACGATATGTCGAATAGTAATTAAGTCAATTGGTGAAACAGAGCACCGAATCTGAGATGATTTATTTTAGATGATCGATTGCGCAATGCTTACGTCCGATATGGATGGCAGTGCGAGATCGTCCGTCGGTCCGATGATGTTGCTAGGAAATTTATTGAAAATGACAGGGCTTTCGGGTGGTGAGAGTCCCTGCTCCTTGCAGTGTCCGCTGTAATTGAGTCCGACGCAGGCCAACTTGTCCATTCTAAGAATGGGTGCGAGGAAATGAACTTCCGACTCCGATACGCTGCTCCGTCCTTCCGCGATAATTCTGTTGATCCGAAAACACCAAGATCAGAATTTATGCTGCCATTGCACGGTCTTCGTAACATTCGCATCGTCTCGTCATCCATGGAAAGCGACCGTGTAAAAATTGTTCGGCTTCCCAATAACTCTTGGGGGAGATGGAACGTTTAGATTTGTAATTGGTGGTTTCTAGTAACTGTAATGCCAACCAAAGGTGGAAGGGTAAAGGGGATTAAAAGGCACAAAACGTCACACAGGGGTCACCGCGCGTGCAACGAACCTCTCTACCAAGGCAGTCAAATCGATATCTTCGCTCCTGGAGAAATGAAAGGCGTATTATATAGTTCCTGAAGGGTCGGAGAAAATTCATCGGCGGTTGCACCACCGACGTCTTGTCCGTCTCACCTCTTGGCTTTGTTGAGCATATCGTCCCCCCCTTCCAGGAACTTCTTCAAATTATTAGGAATTCTTGAGTTGACTGCTGACACGTCGATTATGTCACCTCCAGGCTGTAGCTGGACTCCGAGCTGCTGCGGGCCGCCGTTTTTATTGACGAATTGTACGAATCTTTGAACAAACGTTGATAATTAAAAGTAAACGCCCGAGTACAAAAACTCGTATAGAAAAGGACAATGGCTGTAAAAATAGTAAGTTAGAGGCATTCTGGAAATGATGAAAAAAAAACGTATTATAAAAAATAAGATCGAAAAAAAGAGAAAAAAGACTGAAAGTTAACGCATGTATAGATCGGGCAGGTGGGCGAGGAACAGCGAAGAGAGGGAAGAAAATAACAGAGCCGGGAATGATTAAGAGAGTCGGATCGTTCCGCTACGTAACTACTGTGCATGAGGTACTCGTCTGACCAGTAAACGCTTGCATCACTTCGAGGGCTCGTGAATCCCTTGTGAGGTTTTCATTCCTGCGGACTATGGAAATATGACTCGAGAGGATCGCATATTTCCGCGACTTATTTATCAGCCGATAAAACAATTTGATTATTCGACTAGAAGAAGAAGAATTCGACTAAAATCGATAATAGAAGAGGGTCGGCTTATTTTCCATGGCTCACCTCATGTTGAACGCTCTCGTAGATGAAAAATTTCTCACTGCAACGTGTCTCGCCGAGCCGGCTATAAAAGAGCTGGAATCTCCCGTAATGTTCCCTCGTGACGAGGCAAAACACGTCTTCGCGAAGAAACGCAATTTTCCGCGATACGGCATTTTTTTCGCGTTTGGACTTTGCCGATAAGCGTGACGGAACGATAACAACGACACTTTATGTATCAACGGAGAGAAGAGTGCAAGGGAGCGGGTGAGGGTGGATCGGGTGGACACGACGAATCACTTTCTTTCACGATGATTACGAAATACATATACGGTGATCGAGCGGAGAAATGATCCTTGCGGTGGATAAAAATAATTTCTTTGCTTTCTCTTCTCCGTAGAGCTTCGTATTTGAGTCGATTGTTGATGGACTTTTTTTTTTAATTACTGGTACTCTTACTGCTATAATCGGTATTTCGACTCGGTGAATTAGTTTTCTTTGCGTATAAGCGAAAAATCAAAGATAATAATTATAATCGTGGCACGTTGTGCGACAGACGCGCGCGTACTAAAAATCTTTGAAAGGCTGCCAGTGGCCTGAGCGAAATGTTCGCGGAAAGAGAAGAGAGGGTTAACGGTGTGTGCGTGCTGCGCGAGTTTTGATAGAAAGTTCGCGGGGCCGACTTTCCGCGTAATCGTAAACGAGGCGTGTGCGATAAGAGACGTTTTTTTTACTATGAGGTAACTCGATTGAATGAGACTTTCACAGCTGTAATATCATTGGGATCCAATTTATGTTTCGAAACCGGCGATTTCCTTGCCGATGTGCGGTGCAACGCGCCTTACGTGTCGTGTAGCAACAAAGTCACGATCAAACATCCAACGACGCAGTGAACCTTGACGATTTGTCATGAGCAAACAACGCGAGATCGCGGTTCCATTATCTTCCTCGTCAATAATGATAATCCTGCCTCCGGACTATTTACGTCAAGGCTGTGTTTTCGAACCATTTTGGCAAAAGTGTCGCCGCCATGATATCTCGACGAGTTTGCTGCGGTGGAGTAAAGGGCGGTGGTGGAAAGTAGTCGACGGTAGCGCCGCCGCGTCGTACCAAATCGGGGATTTTCTCTAGATTTAGTATCACATAATTCCCTAGGTTTAGAGGTTTTTTCACATATTTTGAATGTTCAGGGTTTGCAGCAGAAGCGCCGTCATAACTATTTTCGAATTGGTCGTCCAATCAAAGTTCCGAGAACTGTTGACACGCAAAATCAACGGTCACTCTTTGCCAGGGTTTCATCGCCGATAGACTTTCGCTTTGAACCTGCAGATTAACCTGTATTCAACGAAGTCGGATGTGCATAGAAGAACAGCTCTTACGGATTATATGTGCCGATTCTGCTGGGGACTGCCCCCATTGGTAGTTCTCGAGTAGCGGCGCTGACGGCGGTTTTCATTCTCGCTCTCGCCTTTTCTCGTTCGGAGAATAATGGCGTCCTGCTTACTCCTGTAGATGTTACGCTTTGGGGTATAGTCGAGCTCTGGTTCCTCTTACAGGTATTGTAAATACAGGGTGTCCCACGACGGACTATCGTCCATGAAGTGGGGGCTTGGGGGTGAACTTCTGAGTCGATTGATACAAGCATGTAAAGATCCCCGATCAATCCCGGAATTATAATTAATATTTCAACAAATCCACCAATTCATTCGCCTTGGACTCTCCATTTCTAAGGAAATGTCAAAAACATATTCTAGAACGGTTTTTCGCATTTTCCCAGTCCAATTGAGTACTTTCGACAAAAACTCGACCATATTCGTAATCAGCAGCAAATTTCCGGTTAAATAGACCCTTTTAATAGTTTTAAAACGGAAAAAAAATTTTGTCGTCTTCCCCGGCCACTTTTCCAGAATCTCAAAAATCTCGAAATTTCAAAAGGTCGTAGGGTTAACCTTTTATATGCTAGGAAGATTCATTGGCAGGGTTTGGAAAAGGTTTTTGCCTAACTTAGATAATGGCGTTGGATTCGTATCGATATCTTTTATAGTTTTCCCGGAAAGTGCAGTTGAAAAATCGCTAAAAAAAACGCAAAGGGGTATGTATGGAAAAATATGCAAAAATCGATGGTCCAACTTTGAAATTCCGCCAAAAATCGAAAAATCATCGGATTTTAATGATTGAAAAAGCATTTTGAAGGGAAAATCACAACGAAGAGATCGAGCGCGAGGTGGACTACCTAATCCTAAAGGGAAAAAAGTTACGGACGAGCAAGTGAAAAAACGTATCGTCCCCAAAAATCGAAAAAATTTTTGGATTTTTAATATTTTTTTTATAGGTTCATTTCGATGTAATTTGATCCCCTGAACACGAATCCACCATTAATTTCCCCCAAAACCCAATATTTCTAGGAAAAAATGTCGAAAAACTATTTCCGAATGGTTTTTTCGCATTCTCCCGGTCCAATTTTGCACTTTCGGAAAAAAATCGGGCATATTCGTAATCAGCGGAAAATTTCCGACGAAACGGACCCTTTTAAAGGTTCAAAAACGAAAAAAAAAAATTTTCGACCTCCCAGGCCCGTTTTCCCGAAATCTCAAAAATCACGATATTTCAAAAGGTCGTGGAGCGAGCGCCTTGGGTGCAACGGGGTTTCATCGAGGGTGTTTGGAAAAGGTTTTTGCCTAACTTGAATAATGGCGTTGGATTCGAATCGATATCTCTCATAGCTTTGCCGGAAAGTCCAGTTGAAAAATCGCTAAAAAAAACGCAAAGGGGTATGTATGGAAAAATTTGCAAAAATCGATGGTTCAACTTTGAAATTCTGCCAAAA
>JAPYZI010002227.1:0-25078 GCA_030523105.1 Ophioninae sp. A BG-2022a | reverse complement strand
ATATATATATATATATATATATATATATATATATATATATATATATATATATATATATAAATGTGTGTGTACTCGATTATGAGTATCCTTCATGTGTATGGAGTGTCCCATTCGAATAGTCTTTCGCTACACAGACGACGATACCGGACTTTTCGACGAAAGTTCAATGGCCCAGAAGACACGTTCTATCGTGGCGATTTGCATTTGTTTTCGTGAATTTCTCCTCGAATTGCTTATTTTCAGGACCAATCGACGAAGTTCTTTTGTTGAGAGAGATAAAGCTGAATCAATTAGTGCGTTGGAAAGATTGTTTACGTGAAAGAGTAAACATGGGCAAAACTCGCCCGAGCATCCGGAAATCATTGAACTTTAGTCTCGTTTGGTATCGTCGACTAGCGACCTTCAAGTGACTCTCGAATTGGGCACTCTGAACGTGAGGCGAAAACGAATCGGAGACAGAACGAATCTTTACATACATGGAGTTATCAAAAGGCTCAGGGAGCCTGGAGTAGGCGCACGAAAAAGAAATATACATCTCAAGAACAATCAGCTGTAAATTACCTTCAAACAAAAAATACAAAAATCCAAACTCGCAGGTAAAAACAAACAAAAGTGACACATCCGAGCCCAGCCAATTCGGATGATGTCGATTAAGAAGAAAAAAGATACAGAAAAAAAAGAAGCTTCAGAGATTGTAAATTTACGTAATTTAGCCCAACAATCAGTGAAGCCTGATTTATGTACAAATGAACGCGATCCTTACGATTTCTTTTGAGCTCGCCCTTGTATTCTTTAAAATGAGAAAGAGCTCGATCAAACATAAACACGAGAAAGAAACATACAGTTTTTAAGGGCGAATCAACACTGAGCTCTGCTTAGAAAATTTTCGAAAGATTCATCATTTTCGGATCAAGGAGTTCCGCTAGATTCTATTTTTGGATAATTCTTGACATTCTGTCTCGTTTTTCACCCGACTTTCGCGATATTGGGGACCTAAGCATAATACACTCGTGAAACTTATCGGTTCGGCGGAATTAAAAGGACAAAAAAATATTACGCGATGACCTGAGACGCAACGACAAGTGGGGATTCCAGCTGGTAGATCGCGATTTCTGCTTCAAAATTCTATAAACATTCCCGATGAAATTAACAAATGTGGTTTTTTTTTACTTTTTTCACTTTGAGCTTCGATAAATACGAGGATTCCTGTTCTTGACGCAAATAGTTAATCATTAATATCGTACAGCTACAATATCAGCGTTCCTATCCAAGCTATGTCTCTCTCCTTCTCTTTTTTTCCTTTCTCCCGACGTTACACGGAACGAAACACACGCGTCAACGCGACGAAAAGACATGTTACTGTTTCGGATGAACAGGGCAAATTTAGGGAACATTCTCTCTGTGAAGTCTCTCGGGGACGCGAGTGCGTATTTCTACGTCGAATCGGAATTTACTCATTCGCACATTCATAACACTCAAGTGTATATTTGCTTCCATTTTCGCTCTTCACTTTTTCCTTCGTTTCATTACCCTTGCAAATAAGATCGAGCGTTTCGCCGATTAATGTTGAAGGATACTTCGTTTTTTAACACGATGACGTACGATGATAATTCAACCTTGATATTTTAAGCGTGTTCTACATGGGATTCGAATTTAAAGCATAAAAAAAGAGAGCCTTAACGATACTGCACACGGCACTGCGATACGGCGCTTTTTCTTATGGTGAATCGTTAATTCGAACGCAGATAATGATTGCTGATCGACTGCCCTCATTGACGACAAATTCCAACGGGATTCAAGATTCTCCATAGAAACTGCTTCGAAGTATCAAGACTTTAATACGTTTTCCTACTCGTAAACGATCAGATGGAATTTGAGAAAAATTCGACGTTAAATTTCAACCGAATGGATCTACGTCTAAAAATAAAATGAAATTATTGAACACCAATAGGTGAAACGCTCGACACTCATTAATTGTCCAGTACGAGTCGAGAACCGGACGCGTTTGAGCTGAAACAGTCGTAACGTAGGATTGCCGAGAAAACATTGGTTTGAAAGAAAAATCACAATTTGCTTTGCAAGGACAAAACAGGAACGGAAATTATATCGCAGGGACTTTGAAACAGAGGACAATTAGGGCGTCCTGTAGCTCGAGAATCGTGGAACAATGATGACCGCGAGTACACTCTCTACACTATGAGTTAGATAATAATGTCGCGTCCGTGTACATTATTTGACTTTCAACGTCGACTCGCTTGCTTCGCTCCATTTACGATCATTCTACGAATTGTAGTAGGACCAACGCTGGATTTCTCCTCCTCTCCTCTTTCTCTCTCTTTCTATCTGTATCTCTCTCATCGCTTCGAGGTGAATGATTCGATCGACCGGCTTCTCTTCTGGCTTCCATCCAACGAGCTCGTTCGTCGACGATTCGTTAGCATTTCCGGTATTGAACGTTCGCGTAAACAAACACGTGATTTCTAACGAGCGACGATACGACGACGAAAGGACGATAAGCATTGATAACTCGTAATCGAGGAACTCCTTAGAACTGATCAACCAGCAAATCGCAAATCTCCACTGACATCGACTCCTTACTCGAGCGGACAGTTAACCGGAACATCTGTCAATGGAAAAGAAAACGTCGTGTATTGTTGCATTGGAACTTCGAGACAAAGAATCCCATCGGTTACGTAAATATTGTAGTCGCGCTATTGCTTCAGCGTATTCAATTTCGATTGAAAAATCCGAGATCGTCGCGTATATTTGTTGAAGAAAAGTTGTTGTGATCTATCTTTCATTGTTTCATTCACATCTCGCAAATGAAAATTGTTGAATATAGGAGAAAGAATCGGGGACTTGTCAGTCATGTTAAGCCATCACTTTCCAGAAAGTCAGCGGAATTCGTGAAATGTTCGCGAGAATAAATTACTCGGTAATATATAGTTGATAGTAAAATGATAGTAAAATAATCATTTTAATCATATAGCGTAGCTTTATTAGATTGCGATATGTTTTAGTATAGAAACAACGATATTTGACCATTCTGACAGTGAAGCTGTGAAATTTACTATCATTTTGATAACAAAAATGATAATTCGATAGTTTTTACGAACATTTGATAGTTGGACACAATTGGATGGGCCATAATTTAATAATTTAATCATTAGAAATATGAACTATCAATATTTGGATATTCAGAGTAAAACATTGAAAATTATTAAAATCCCTTGCTCCAAGATCAAGGACAACATAGTGGTCAGTCATCAGCTGCTGATCATGGCCTACCCTAAACATGCTGAACAAAAAATGTTGTCCCCTCTGATCTGTTTCTTCATCGTCAGCCATTTGTACAAGTTTAAAACGAAGTTTTACCTGGGCCTGTTTGTTGGGCTCAAGACGTAACAGGCAGCCGACTTGCTGTGCTCTCATGTGTACGATCCCGGCGCAAACGAAATTATCGGGATTCGGGTCGATATCGTCGAGCAGTTGCATACCGAAGCCCTGCAACTTTGTGCGAACCTGCACCAGATCCATCGGTACTTGGGCTTTGAAGATTTTTTGCGAACGTTGCTGATTCGCTCTGGCAAAGAAAACCATCAAAGGTTATAAACCATGCCACGTTGACGGATTGAAGTTTGAAGTCAACGGAGTGCAAAGAAAAAAAAACATTCTGCCGATTCTCACCCGCCAAGATTTTTCCATCTGGCGAAAAAGGACTCGCCGTTCATTTCCGTTGGCTCGAAGAATTTGTTGATCGTCAACGGCAGTTTCATTGTGATCTTCTGTGGCACGTTGTTGTAAATGAAAGAAATTATCATACTCGGTGCGTCTGCGAGGAAGATAGAAAAAACGATCATTTTTTATCAGCTTGGTGATCTTCGGGATCTTGAAGATTGGGGAAAAAGTCAATATAGGCCGTGACTAACCGCTGTAGTCGTCGATACACTCAGCATTGATCATCTGCTGTATCTGGGCACCAGCCTCCAAAACCGGATCCACAGCTTTCACCTGAACCGCCAGCTTAGCTTGATTTTCTTCCGTCCAAGACAACTGAGGCTGGAAACTGTGCAACGCGAATTGCGTTTTGTTACCGTAGAACAGACCTATGCGACCGAGATTTTGTCGGAATTCCGATTTAACACCGATCTGTATGAGATCGTTCTCGAACAAAACGCCGTTGTTCTTGCATACGAATCTGAAAAAAAAAATATTCATTTTTAATTGATACAATCATTCGAATTAATAGTTGATTGTATGCAGCATAATTCACGACTTTGTGCACGTCAATAAAAGATCTCCGGATCATTCTTTACTCGTTTCTTATCAATCGTTTCTTCACCGTTCATTCTCTAGCAATATTTCTCGCTCTTACTTCTTAGGATTGTAGGTATTTTGAGCACCGTTCGTAGCGCCAACTTTGTTCGGGGTGTTGTAGATATCACCAAGGACGTCGAGCAGAACACCGGTGTTGCTGGTTGGTTGAGAGGACGGTGGGGTCGAAAGACCGAGCAAGTCCGCGGACGTATTATTGACAGCCGCGGCGGAAACCGCCGACGGAGCTTCAGTGTGATGATTGGTATTCGGAGCTGGACTTTTGCTCTCTCTTATCTCATTCTCGGGGACTCGACCGGGTTTCTTCTTTTTCAGTACAGCGAGAATGGACGATTCTCGCTCCGGGAATGCTGGCATCTCTTCCAGAACCGTGGCCTACTCAAAATTATTGGGGTATTATTCTTTTGAGTCATTGAATGAGACTTTTTTTTTTCTTGCGACAGATTCCGACGAGGAGCAATTACCAGAACGTCGGTAGAGGCAATTATACTGAGCTGCAGGTATTCCGAAGCGCGTTGCTGCAATTCGGCATCTGCGCTGCGGAGATTGCTGTGCTGCCTGAAGACGTCCTGTATCTGGCCTCTTATCTCGGGGAAGAGATTGACGAATTTGATGTACGTTGAAAGCAGTAGAGCTCGAGTCATGGGGGAGCACAAGTGATACTGTGACAGAAAAGAGGAATTTCGTGAAGAAGAAATACGTGGATATATTATTGGCGTGGCCAGGAGTGGGCACCCCGATGAATTTTGCCATACGCGAAAAACAAATATTTCACTAGGGCTCACTTTGGAATGTAACAGTTGGAACTGCACGGAAGGTGATGAGCGCTGATCACCGGCGATAAGGTTGCCAAACTCGCCAAGTATGTAGCCACCGACTTTCACCATATTTTCGTGACACGCGGGCGCCTGTAATGCCTGCGAAATGACAGATATAGCGTGAAGTCAGAATAATGGCACTACCTGGGAAAAATGAAGTTTTGCGAATTGAAATTTATGGGCTAAAGCGAGAATAGAAGAAATAACGAGGAATTCAAGATTTGCGAATTGAATTGAGAAACATTGAACAATTGCCTCAAATTGAATGATGAGAGACAATTGTTTGATAAAAAAAAAACAAAATAAGCTTACCTCGAAAACAGTTTTGGCCGCATAACCCTGAACGTCGTCGCGATTGATGACAATTTGGATAACTCTGTACCAGACTTCCTCGGATACGTAATCACCGGCTATCCTGATGAGATTCAATATAACGTCGACGTACCAGGTATAATCGGTGGCGTATTTTTCCGCCAATATTGCAACCTTCAGCACCATCTCCTCGCGAATCGAGTAATCCGCAGTCTCGAGATAATTCAACATCTCTTGTACGATTTCCTCAGCATTGCTCTTGTCGCACATTGCGTATAAGAGATCGACCGCTTGTTGCCTCACGGAAACGTCCTTTTCCATTTTCATCGAGAGTATCACGACTTCCTGATGCTTCTTGACCGCCTCGTGCGAAAACTCGGATGTCGCCAAGTGGCACATCGACTCGAGCGCCAGGTAGCGCAAATTCGTTTCTCGATTCGAGAGGAACTGGCCCAGTTGATTGCATGCGCGGACCAACAAATTTGGCTCGCTGTCGTTGTGAATGATAAGACTTATCGCCTCGAATAGCACCGCGTTCTTCGCGTTCGAATGCTGTACTTTCTTCGACTTCGGTGGCTCTTGAGCTTTATTAAGTATAGTCTCGAGACACTCGTTCAAACGACCCCGTACACCCGGATCTTCCGCTGTATTAAAAAAAATAACAAAAAAGTGTCTCTCTGTCAGTAGATAGATAAGCTGATGCACGTATTTTCTTCATCATTGTTCATTCGTAAACTTTTCTATCGTGCTGCAGTTAACATTGATAAAAGAAGTTTGAATGTTCTGCTGATGAAAAGGATTACCTGGAGGCGTATAATTCTGAAGAAGCCGCAACAGCTTTACCGACAGCCATGGTGCCGGAACAAAGTAGTACGTGTAGTCCTGAAGATCGGTGTAACTGGAGGTGACGATCTTTAACAAACATTGCGTTTAATGCGCGTGCGTATATAAATTTCGCCACGGAAAATGAACTCTGACTTCCGGTGCACGAGGCTCGAAGAGAGGCTACGAGGCGTAACGGAATAATCGTAAACGTACTCGACTGAGTCGCGAAACTGCCAAGCTCACACATCCCTTGTATTCGTCGGGATTCCTCTTGACGAGTGCATCGATCAACGAGGCCGCAGCGGTCACCACACCGAGGTGTTGATCATTGAGAAGATGAACTATCCTGGATGTCCATTCGCCGCCGGGCACGACGTCCGGGGCGGTGCGCAACAATCGCAACAGACAGAGAGCTGCGCTTTGCTTCACTACGTCCATAGTGTCCCTAGAAAGAGCATTAACGTAACTGGACCTGTTTTGGTCTCGAACTTTCCAACACGTATCCGTGCGTTAATGACTGATATGATCGTGTACCCTGCTCCCAACAAAATTGCTATCGTTCCCCAATTCTCTACGAAGCGTACCGAAACGTTCATCAACTGCATAAAGATTTACCTAATGTCCAGCCGCCTAGATCCAATAAGCGATGATGAATAAGGGGCAAAGATGTAGTAAAATGATTCGTGAGTGTATCGTGGATTGTGTAAGAAACAATGGCTACAGTGCTAGATTAGCCATATATCAGGAATGGCAAATGCTATTCGCACATCCGGTACTGAGTGTCTACTTATTCTTTCGCTTTCTCGCCTGCCACCGCTTTAATCGTTCGAAAACTTACCCGGACACGAGTAACTTTGGTATTTCGTTCCCAAAAGCCTCCGCCATTTCTTTACTGCCGATGTTAGCGATACACTGGAGCGCGAGATTAACGTGGATCGGGTTGCGCGAGCCAAGGTCATTCTTGATACTTTGTATAATGAGTTTGATGAGATCGCTGTTGGTATTCACTAAGACCGATATGAAGAGATATCCCTGAAATTACAAATGAATTACGTCATAGATTCTCGGCATTCCATCATTTTTGGTGATCCCTCAAGCGATATTCGATCGCCCGCGAACTGGTTTACAAACTATAAGAACAACAGTGACTACACTGAGTTTCCGATGGAGAACGGAATTGAAACTCAGTAGTCGAGCCTCGAGACCGGAAAACTGGGAGAGATAATCGGCGCTCTAAGAAAGTAGGACAGAGCCAAGGATTGGCCTATATACTCGAGACGTTTACTTACAATTTGTTTTTCCGAGTATTTGTTGGATGACAAAAGGTTGACAGCCTCCATATGCCCAAAATCGATGTCATGGCCAAGAAGAAATATGAAGAGGAGCTTGCAGACGTACTTCTTCTTCTGGTATCCATCAAGCGTTTTATCCCCTTTAAATTTGCTACGAATGTTTGCCAGCTCTTTGTTTATCCTCTTGACCTCTGCCTCCTTGCTCTTGCCTAAAGATTAAAAAAAAACGTGAATATATGTTACTCTTCCTTCCAGAAGACAATTCACATGCTTATCCACTCGCCACCCGATCCCACCTGTTTCCCTACTTTTTTTTCACAATGCAAGCCATCTTGCATAGGCTTCAAGGCCAGCCCCGAGTAACACAACAGCCACGACATTTACGATGGCAAAATGCCACCTGGCTGAACAACTGATATCACGTGCACAGGTTTATTTATCACCCGTTTAGAGCTACTCTTCAATTTCAATCGACAGACCCTTCGACAGCAAACTTTGCCTATGGGCGAATCAACTGACAAAAAATGCAACTCATTTTATCAGGAAATGATCTTGTGCCTGGTCTTTTGCTTGGGCTGGGTGGCAAATATCTTTTGAGCGATACATAGTGGACATTCGTTGCCTCATCGGCAAGATTAATATAATTCATGATATAGAGAGGGCGAGAGACAGAGAGGGAGAGAGACAGAGAAAGATACATTGATATCACTGTTCCGCCCCCCAAGGTCCTCGCATGCCCAGCCCCCTCTCCACCCGCTATAGCAATTTATCTCCAGCTATCCAGAGAGCCATCGCTAACAAAGTATATACCCATTGAGAAGGAAGTAATCCCAAATAAACCGAAACTATTGATAATCGACAGTCTGCATTTACTTGTATTCCAAAGATTCTATCAATGGCAGATGTAGATTAGCTATATGACAGAACAAGCAAATGCCACAAGCCCGGTATCTTTGAGAGCCCTGTACCAATGCAGGATACAAGTCAGACTTCAAAATACGTCTGAATGTGCCATATTCTTTTTGTAATGTAAAGTGTAAAAAAATGTATACAGGGAAAAAGTCGTGTAAACAAGGTTACCTGAATAAACATTAAATGCAATTTACTTGGTATAATTGATTTATCTAGCATTATTTATATATTCTCTTACATTAAATAGAGGAATGTTCGTGAAAGTGGTATTCTCATTTTACATATAAAATCAAACCAAGGGACATGTGATCAAATTTGCTACTGGACTTGCTTAAGGTTCATCCGACACTGATTCATATCTCAGGTCTAGTGTACTTAGACGCGTCTTAGGTTACAACTCTCTGTTCTACCTCTTCCAATCCCAAAATCCAAAAACCCCAAAAATTGTTGCTTTAAAATGAAACATAGAGGCTCAAGTGGCCTAACGTAGAAACTCACAATTCCTAATGTCCGATATGAAGACCGCCAGTCCTCGCATGCCATCCCCTCGTACAGCCGGCATTTTGGTCCTTCAGTTTGGTGCGACCTTGTAAACGTAACAGAGACTTATATACAAATCATTTCGTTATTAAACGGCTTTACCCAAATGTTAAGGGTCAGGCACGAGTTATTGGAAAACTAGTAGTATTTAATACTTTTTACGATAATGGATTAAAAATTCCTAGGCAAAACGCAATAATCGAGTGATTACTTTTGACAAGAGATTTGTGCATTCCGCAAAAGTGCACAAGAAGCAGCTTGCATACAGCAGGAATTAATTCGACCACCTTGCATCAGAAATAAACGTTCTCGCGGTTACTCGTGCGACCATTGAGAATGTAACGGGTAATTAGGAACGAAGAAGTCAAGTGAACGACGTACGTATATGATGAAGAAGAAGGAAAGAAAAGTCTGTTCGACGAGGTTGTTCCGCCGGGTTTTCAGGGGCAGACGTAGGGATGTCACGGCCCAATTTTGATAACGAAAAACCGATTTTGACAGCAGCCGCCTGTGACTGTCGCCGCGTCGCGCGCGCACACACACACACACACACGGATAAGCGCGCGGGCGCACACGCACACACGGGTGATGGCGCTTGAACGAGCGCACCGTCAAAAGTCAAAGATCGAGGGAAAGGCGAGATGATTCGGTCACTTTGCCGTTACTTAACCGTATCTGACCAAAGCTGTAACGAAATTCATAGTTTGGTATGCGAAACTACTTTTTGGTTAGAACACGAATATCTCACTTTTGGAATTCTTTTTAAGAGTCCCCAAAGCGGAAACCTCCTTTGAAGGCAATTTAACAGGGTTCATTCTAGAATGACGGTTTTGAGGTTATTGCCGTCGTGAATAACAAAGTTCCTAATACCGGAAATTCTCGACGTACAAAACGGAGCGTACCGATTTTATGGAGCCAGATATATCGTGGGACGACTCTCATCGATTTTGGGAGGTTGAACTCGTGTGGGACCTCAGAAATCAGGCACAGGGTTAAACATAACCACGTCAACTTTCGAACAGCGTTTTTGCATAGGTTAGGTTTTTGAAGAAAAGTGCATTGTCGGACTATGTAAAATTCACTGAGGAGCTTGATGACTTTATTTTACTCAGAAAAACGTTTCATAAATTAGCAGTGCCCATTCGAAATTTTCAGTTATCTTTCTCGCACTCACGGGAGGCAGTTCCGGTTCGCTTTGACGAAATGTCAACCTTGCGCCACGTGATATACGGGCCGATCATCGGAGGAGCAAAAAAATCGATGCGCTCTTTTTTTCAACATCGGAGATTACGCTGTTTTAAAAACGCGAAATAATTTTATGTGTGCAAGAAGATGAAAGAACGTCGCCGAACGTTTCAAAATTACGATACTTATGAATTATGCGAGCAATGCGTAAAAAAAGTTTCCAATGCGAACTTCTCGTTAGATTAGCCGGTAACGCCCATCGAATTAATCATTAACAAAGAATTGACCATGCGGCCTTAAAAAATACCCGATTTACTCGTTAATTTGAAACACACGGACTGGTCCACCGGGAGATCGCGGTAAAAACCAACAAATTCGATAATTAGTGTCTCGTCCTGGTAACTTGACATTTGAACGTCACTTTGACAACTCACCATTGATTCATCACGAGAAAACGATCGCGGTGTTTTTTTAAATGAACCGCGTCCACCTGGTGGGCGCGTTAATAATCATTCGAGAATTTCGATCGGCATTCTTGCAAGGTGTGAAACCCATTTCGGTCCATTTATCGGCGAGTCGTCACCGACGTAACCGTAATTTGCGTCAGTGACATTTGAAAGAATTCGACCGAGGTAGTGCGTGATGCATATGTGTGTATGTGTGTTTGTGCGCGCGCGGTTTCATTGATAATTTTACCCATTGGGAATATCAGAGATCTCGGGAAGAAAACTCGCGAGAATTTCGTGGAGAGTAGACGAATCACACGGACACGTATGCCAGACACGATCGAAGCGTTCTCTTGATATCATGCATGTTTATTTATCTTTTTTTTTATCGAAGTTGATCGCGTATGAACAGCTTGCGGAGAATTTTCTTACCGGATGTGAAACACGTTAATTCGCGCGCCTAAACGAGACAATTTTCGATGCGAAAAAAAAGTAACTCGTCCTTGTCGTGGAATGTTATTTCTATTGTAGTCACTGACGTACAATCAGCCGAACGACGATCGTCCCTTTTTTGTTTAACTTCACGAACGTTTTCTTTCGTTCCTTCTTCTTTTGTAACGATCAACAAGAGCAATTGGGATAATAACGCGTTATTTGCGAATAAACGTGTTACGTACCGATCTGAGACAGAGAGAGAGAGAGAGAAAGGCGGAGAAGGGGAGTGAGATATTATATATATATGTATATATAGTAATGCTCTATATCGCGATATGACTCGATCACGGGGGAGGCGTAAACTTTTATTCGCGACTCGTTGCCACAGATTTTGTGGCCGTCGCCATTTGCAGCCGTTGACTAGTGTCTCCGGATGACGGCTAGATGTCCACCCCGCCGCAAGGCACGTATATAATCGGCTTTATCGCCGCTCCCTCCACCCCGACTGCCTAAGACGACAGCACAGCAGCGCCGCCCGCGTGCGCAAAACGCAGTTCTCACCCACTTTGCGCATTCTCGTGTGACCCGAGACCGTCGATAAGATTTATTGCGTGGCAAATCAGTCGGTCGTGGATTACCAACTGACGAGCAAGTAAATCGCAGACACAACCGAAAATACGGCACGACGACTCAGTCGGTACATAATTTACCGACCGAGACAGAAAATTAGGTTCTACGTGCTCAGTCAGTAATATTACAATCTTTGGATGTTTACGAATTTCATGGAAAAGTACATGAATAATATCACTATCAATGGATCACCTTAAACGTGCAGTTTAATGTGAATAAAAAAATAAAGCTTAGGAGCCAGTCGATTCCTTTATCTTCTCCAGCAGCATCTCCAATCTGTCCTTCATCACTGGTTGGCCCTTCTTCGTTTTCTTCGAAAGCTTCTTGTATGTTTGCATCTTCTTCTCCTTGTATTTGCTCAATGCCTGTTCCCTTTCCTCCTTGGACTTCAGCAATTGTTCCTTCTTTATTTGTTTCTCAGCTTTTAGCCTTCTGAACTCTTGTTTAGCCGCAAAAAAAGGACTTGGTTTCTTCGGGTTACTGATAGAGGGGAAGGTAAAACGGATATGAAAGTGCTTGTAAAAATGAATTGATTTTCGACCTTTCCAATAGAGACAATTTGTTTCCTGGGTACCTGTTCTCCGTCTTGTCATTGGCGTTCTTAGGAAGTAACAGTTTAGTATTTGTCTGATCCTTGTGCAGGTCCTTGTAAAATGTACGCAATGCAGCTTTTTTCTTTCGGTCATTCCACTGCTCCACTACCAACAATGAAAAATGTTACTTTCGGTCTTCAAGCGACAATTGTTTAGCTTGATACTCCGATTCCTCCAAAGTAATAATTTATTTAGCCAAAAAAGTTACAAATATTTGATTATATGCCATAATTTACAATATGTCTTTAGCAACTTTTTAATAGCTTGTAAATGCGAAAAGGAATTTAGATTTCTTCTAATTTAGCAACGCATCATTCCGTACATGAGTGCGTCATTGATTGATACAATAACCTCTATTTCTCGATTTATAAAAACAATATTTCCACAGTTTACTTAATAAATCCAATGAAATTGTAACCGTTCTTTCTTTCCTTATCAATATCTCGTCTTAAATAATACACTACTATACCAGCTAGTTGTCTTTGAACAGATGGCAATGAAACAACGAAAAAATGCAACGTTAGTGTTTAACCTTGATAAACACGTACCTTTGTATTTATTACTGTATTTTTGTAATCTGTATTTCTTTTTGTCGAACGGTTTTTTCTCGTTGGTAGTTTTGTCTCGATTATTGACGGGTTTCCGAATCCCGCCCTTTCTGTCGCTTTTCGTTTCGGATTTCATGATTGCAAATTTAGAGGAACGCGCGCATGTTAAGCGCACTTGGCACTGTTGACAAGCAATAGTCGAGGAATGCTGAAGACCCAGACGGATAACTCGTAGCAAAAAATGAGGGCCGAAGTCCTACCGCTTGACGCGGAAAATACTGGTGTCGCTCGGAGCACAATAGGTCGTGACGCCTTCCAAGCTTGATCGATAAGGTAGAATAATTTGCAGAGTGCGCCACTTACAACTATTTGCCTTTTCCCTCATGGTAAGACCAGCTCTACCTAAAATTCGCACACTTCGTGGTACATTATATTGACGTTGACTGCTCCGATCCATCAGCCGTTTGACGTTAACTTTCGTAAAAAAGGGGGTGTTTCCGACATCGATTGGCACAATATACCTCGATAAGTTCGATCTTCAACTTCTTAGAACTTAACTACATATTTGGTAAGTGATGGAGAATAATTATGGTCGTTTCTCATTTTTCGGGAATGCGTTGAATCATCGAATTTGTACTGAAGTTCCTTGACTTGCTCTATGCTCTAATTGCTCTTCTCTCGCACGTCCATTTAGACGCCGAAAATTGCGCAGCTACCAACGTCAATCAAACTTTCGCCAAGACAGACGTATAAAAATTAAGATGACTCAATCGTAGTTCTCGTGTTTCGCATTTCGGCAACCCATACGTTTTTTTGTTTTTCCATAACCTGCAAAACCCGCAACTTTTCATTCGGAACTCAGAGAATGGACGCGTTTGGAGATAATTTCACCAACGAAGCGGAAGTGGATCCCGTGGCAGAATTCGTTGCAAGGGAACAAGATCAATTGGCGGGTCTCGAAGACGAAATTCCTCCAGTCGCTATGTCCGTTACATCTAGTGCCCCTACTTTAGCGGATGGTAATCGTTGCCTGTCCAACACTCCCAATGTCGTTTTGCTCTGAATGAGCAACAAAGACCTTGGAACTTCTAATACTTATTTCTGTCCTATTGCAGATGATCTGTCCAGTGCTTTTGGTAACATGAAAACCACTGGTGGCGACTCAGAGGGTAGTTTCGAAATGATCAACACTATTGGCCAGCCAGTGGAACCTCCTGTTACTATGCCTGGTAATATTTTTTACTCAATTGACGTTGGAAGTCTAGAAAAAACTTGTAGCTCTTTGTCCGTTTCACCAGGTTCTCCCTTCATGTCCCGAATTAAGTATAGTTTGCCTCAATGATAATTAGGAAAATACTTCAAATTTCATGAAATTGAATCTTCTTCGCATTTGATCTATGAACTACTCAAGTGTGAAAATGCTCTGGTTCTCAGAAACTAGATGAAACCAAGCATATCTAATCACGTTACAGAGCCAGCCCCTGTGGCAACACAAATACGAGAGGAGCCGGAGAAAATACGCAAATGGAGGGAGGAACAGACAGCGAGATTGGAACGAAAGGGTGAGATAGAAAAAAGTCTATTTTTCATAAACACATAAACATAGATGCACAAATAGAGAAAAATATGTTCATTTTTCAAAAAATTATCGCAATGATTCGAATAATGATAAATGGAAAAGAATTGGCTATAATCGACTTTGAACTGTTTCTGATTAAGTGGAAACATTAATACGGCCTTAACGAGTTACGAGTAACGTTACTTTTCTAACAGATGCCGAGGAGGAGACGAAAAAA
Source organism: Ophioninae sp. A BG-2022a (assembly GCA_030523105.1). Classification (NCBI taxonomy): domain Eukaryota; kingdom Metazoa; phylum Arthropoda; class Insecta; order Hymenoptera; family Ichneumonidae; species Ophioninae sp. A BG-2022a. Next base: position 10,411 of record JAPYZI010002227.1, on the reverse strand, counting down.
GAGGAGTGGAGGGAGGCTGCGAAGAAAGAATTAGAGGAATGGTACAAGCATCACGCCGAGACGACTAGTAAAACAAAAGCGACCAACAGGTAAGCTCGCAAAAACTCCAATGGTGGTGAATAAAATAAAACATCACTTACGTGTTATTTTCTCTCTCTTTCTCTTTTTGTTTTCTCGGACTCTTCGAGCGCCGCTGCCGCTAAACGTTACGCAATGTGAATTTGAGTTCTTTCAGTTGATTCTTCTTTTTTTCTTTCAATTAATTTCAAATCTCAGGCGAGCGTACCTTTCTTCCTTTCAATATATTTACATAAACATAAATATCTACATATGTATACATATTCTCATTCTGCTTCGTAGGGAATCTGCCAAGTAAGTTTCAAACGAAAGAAAAAACAAAAAAATACTTTTTTCTATTAGCATGCTACGTCACACTGCACACTCGAATTCAATCGATTTCTCTATACTCCAGCGAAATGTGTCAAAATCTAGAACTTTTTTTTTTAAAGAATGACAATTTTTCACTGAAGCCAGATCGATGGGTACTGAGAGTCACCGCAACGAAATATGAGATGACCTCAATCTCTCGAATATGAGAATAACCTCAACGAACCTGAAAATAACCTTAATCCTCCTCAACTCTCAGAAATAAGGGTGAAACTTATAAACATCGCTATATCTCGGTAAACAACAGTTGCAAAATATATTTCAGTTACACTGTGTTTTACTCAACACCGAATTTTCGAATCATTCTTTTAACTGAGTTTTCAAAGATCGTAGGACTTCGATAACTTCATACTATTTTATTATTCCGAAGAACTGTCCGCTGCGGTCAAAAATGCTAATTCTTCGATCAAAAAGTTCTAGGTTTTGGTTCTGTTTCCTTGACTACTATGTCGCGTTTGTTTTGTACCCCCAAAGTTTGCTTCCCTCGCTGCGAGTCCAAACTGATCGTATAGCTGAGGTGGTAAGAAAACACTGGGGATAAGAAAACGTAGGCGACACCGCCTCGGTCATTCGATGCTTCTTTTGCGGTTTGCTTTGACGCCATTCTATCCTTTGGAAATTTGCGATAAAGCGTCTTTGCCGTAACGTGTATGTCTGTTGTTTTTTTCTCTGCTCATTACTTCTTGCCTGACATCGAGCCTCGCGTTATTCATAACCTCGTTATGCCGGGTTATGAGGTCTGTCCACCCCTGCAGTGGTTTTTCGTTTCTAATAAGAAACAAAAAACAAAAATCGAGTTGAAGTAAGAATCGAATGCGTTGAAAAAATAATAATAGTACGGGAAAAAGGACTTCGATAATAAAACGCCTAAGAAAAAGAGGGATTCGTTGAAAAAGATAAATAAAAAAATGAATTCAATAAAATCGTGGAAAAAATTCAGTAGATGTGAAAATGAAGATAAATATATTGAGAAGTCAAGTCAAATAAAATATTGGATACAACTAAGAATACGAAAACGGAGTTCTCGTATTGTTTCTTCATACCATATCGCCATACATTCCAAATTATTGGTTGAGAAGATAACCAAACAAAAATAGAGAAAAAATCCGTATAAAGAATTCCGTGGCGTAAAAAAAGAGGATAAGCATTATGAAAAGTCGAGTCAAATAAAAGAACGAACGCAAAAAAGAAATAAAGCTATATTTCTCTCCGCAGTTATTTGCCATATTTTCTAAATAATTGCGACGCGGTTTCTGGGAACGTGTTTCTGATCACTCAAGTTAATGGGACAACGTCAGTGTTTCACGCACACGTCAAAAACGTTACAAAAAAAAAAACAACCTATTTTCTTCTCGTCAAATAAAAAAGCACTGAAACTTAAACCTCGAGGAAATGAAGAATTTATTCGAATGGTAGCATAGCATGATCCCGAAATGCGTTGTGTATGAAAAATAAATAGAAAATGATACCAGGTAGTTCAGTAATTGTAAGAGCTTGCACATATATAATTACGTCGTAACGATTGATATACACAGTTATTATCGTTTACACGCACAGAAACACCACAAACCACAACATTTTCCAAACGACTTTTTTTTTGGAAAAGTGAATTTGTGCATCAGGAATCTTGCTATCTTACCGAACGAATGAAAATCACCATACTACACGTGGCCTGAGAAATGAAGACACAATTTTTCACACAAAAAAGACTTTTCAATACAAGTATTTATGACGTTCCGTTTTGGAACTGAAACTCGCATGTCGAAATTACACACGATACACGAAAAAATTCCTTAACGGGGATGAAAATTACACTACATCAGTAGAATTTTTCATATTCGACCTTGTTCTCAGGCTATCAATGTTATGTTAGAGTTGTGTTGCACTCGGCATGCTTTAGCATCTTGTATCACCTCCGATCTCTCGGATTTTATCACTAGGAACGCGGAGAAGCAATTCGTTGCGGAAGCTGACGAGGTCGAGCCCGGCACCGAGTGGGAACGTATCGCCAAATTATGCGACTTCAATCCAAAATCGTCCCGCACATCGAAAGACGTTTCGCGGATGCGCTCGATTATTCTACAACTGAAGCAAAATCCACCGACTGCCAACGCTTGAACGACTTATTAAATTTATATATATGTATATCACATGTATATGTAGATGGCGAAAGCATGGAAACACTATTGTTAATAACGCATGTCATAAACCTGCTCCCAAGCTCAGTACATTGACATTCGAGATTATCGTTGAATAAGATATTTGAGAGACAGATAAGAAAAGACGAAAAAATCGTAGTGAATAAACGAACCGGAAACTGATGTAATATTTCTTCATTCCAAACTGTAATGTTATTGTGAATAAAGTTTAACGTGACATTGAACATCGTATGGGAACAATAATGTATCTGAATTTTACATCATTCCAGCGACAATATGAATTTTGTTTGGGAAGGTTTGCCCTTCAGCGATTGTATATGGCAAATCGTCATTTCGGTAGAAACGTAAACACTGACGTCGTTTATCTTGGATCAATGATACCACACAGGCTTGGCAATAAATCCGCTATTCAACAAGGGCCAATGTATGTTTTTTAAAGGAATGTAGGTTTTATGGTTTCGCCGTTTATTCAGTCGTATGTTTTAGTAAAACTGATAAAATGTTTGTCATATGCATAACTATTTTGTCGGTGTATTTGAGTGCAGAAACATTTTATTGTCGCGAATGGAGAATAAGTTGGTTTCCTAATGTTTTTTTATAAGTCCGTATCGGTGAATGACTGCCTTTCTCCGCTTAATTAGGAATTCACCAGCAAATCCCCAAAATCGATTTTTATTTCTAAAACCGTTAGAAGCGATTCGAACACCCATTTTTGGTGGCTAGATAAAATAATTTTGAGTCTTTAGCGAAAGATTCGTTACATACGTAATTACTGAAATATGTTTGGTCGATAGACGCTCGAAGTGGATTAAGAGACGGGGATCTTTTAAAATTCTCTGATTGTATTTAACTGAGATAGACATTTCGATAAAAATCGGATAATCAAGTTTGTGCTCGCATATATACTAGTTCAAAAATTTAGAGAAACGGAAATTTTCTTACACTTTTTACTGTTGTTTTTTGAGCGCTGGATCCATGTGAAAAATGATCATATCAAGATTGGCAAAAGCAGTTTGAAGCTTCGAGTTTATAGTTTTGAGATATTTCGCTGAAAACGTTGCGAGGTACAGTTATAGCGCGGAAAAAAAAGCTTTTATATTTTAGTGTTTTTTCACTTTTTTTGCAGATTCGGGATTATTTTTCACGTTTTTTTTTACAGGTTGGGGATTTTTTTTCAGTTTAATCAGTCCACAGGTCGATCACCTTGATTATTCAGCTTCAATTTGTTTTTTTATTGATGTCAATTTGTTGCCGATATATATGTTCAATAAAAAAATATCCGCTTGCTTCTGATCATTGGTATTTCTTACGATTGTAAGATAATCGTATATCACAAACATTTTTTGCCGAAAGATCTACAAATTAGAGACTTAAAGCTTATTTAAGCTAAAGCTAAAGATTTTAAGAGACTTAAAATCATTTTTGTACTCATTTCGATACCAACATTTTCCACACGGATGAACCGTTTAATAAAAACAGTAAAAAAGTTATAAGAAATTTATTGCGCCTTTAATTTTATATATATATATATATATATATATATATATATAACATTGGCGTCCTTGAACCACAGATATTTCCCACTCTCGTATCATCCTTGTTAATTTTCTATCGTTTTTTATCGAAGTAGCCATTACTGTTGGCCAAGGTCGTGTTGCGAAAGATCATACTGCTCCTTCTTCTCTTCATTCCAATAAATCAGTTTGGCAAGCCTTTGAGCACGTTATCAGGCACGCGTCATCAGTGGTTTGAAAACACTTTTCACTCGACACATACGCGTTGTGAAGTTTTATGAAAAAAAATATATATATATATATCTTCACATACATACATACATACATATCGTCTCTTTATAACGTAATTTATAATATACTTATATGATTTACGTATAATCGCGTTTTATCGCGTCAACAATGTTGAACGACATCGCGAGAGAGTGAACGAACAGAAAAGAGATTTCAATAAAAAAAAAAGACAGAATCGAACCAAGAAAGAAACGAGCAAGTGGAGAGGAATCAGTTCAATGCCGTGTAACGGCAATTGAATGTATATACTCCGATCACAGAGTGTCCTTGTGCGACGGCTCACAGCCGACTTTGAATGTCACGCGATGCCCAGATACACGCAGTTACGTCGAATCGGGTCAACATTTCGATGTCCTTGGCTTCTCCGGTGTCTCGAGCAGTCTTCGTCTCGTTGATGAGAAAGTACTGTTGCAACTGTAACATTCACACGTATAAGCGTCATTTCCCCCATTAATGTTGTTCGCAGATCGTTTGGAAGATAAAGTGCGGAGCTCATACTCAAAATTATTGTTTTCGATGAACAACTGCATCTCGTGTCGCCAACGATATGTGAACGGATAAACGTTCCGATCTATGTCTTCTGGAATGGCGTCGTAAACGGTAAAATCAGTTTTGGAAGGACTTGTCCTGCAAAAGTGATTAAAAGAATGATTAATTGATCCCTCTTAATGGCCTATTACATTTACATCCAAGTTCCTATGTTTTTAACCAATTTCTAAAATTGAGGTTGTCAATTTAACTCTATATATGTGTGTGTATATATATATAGAGTACAGCGAGGCATCCGCTACCACACGTGCGTATCGCTCACTGACGTAAGCCCGCTCAACGGGTGCGCCTAATTGGATGCTTTTAAACATTAATAATAATTCATAGGTTGATCTGGGAACCATTCATTCTTATATCAATCGACTCGGAATTTCACCCCCAACCCCTCATTTTACGGATGACATTCCGTCGTGGGACACCCTGTATATATACATAACTCCTATGATTCCTGTATTGGTCAACTTATCCTTATCATTTCACCATTGTCGGTGAGAAAACTTTCCCCCGTCACAATTACATTATCCTTACCCTTCAATGAAAGTACCGATGCCTTCGTCCGCGAGGGACATTTCCTCGCCGCAAATGGAGTCGCGCGACGAGCTCGACGACGACGCAATTGTCCCTATAGGCGACGATGGTGGAGTATAATATTCCTCATCTGTAAAAAAAAAAATGCCGGTGAACGCTACAGAACCGAACACCTGAACTAGGCTTGAAAATTACAGGAATTATTTGCAAAAAATGTTCTATTCACCCGAATCACTGCCGGAACTGTTCTCCTGCATTTGCAGACTCCAAGACTCCAATTTGGCACATAGATTGATTAGGTCATTGGCACTGCTTTTTCTTGATTTTTCTTGGTGCTTACAGAATTCCTGACAAAAAAAGATGCAGTAGTCTGATTAGCTCGATAGCTCTATGTAAAAAATTTCGGATTGTCGATTTTTAGTAAAACGTGACCGCCATTTTTTCATCAAAATAAAGAGTTGAGTTCTTCCGCAATCCCAATACGAACCTGGCGTTGGCACGCATCCTTGAAACGAGTCTCCATGTACTTCTCCATTTTTGCGAGGCCCTGGTCGCACCGGAAGTCAGCGAAATCATTCAAAAATGGCCAAAACTCTTTCCACGGTACGTGATACTCCTCGGCCAAGTTTCTGATGTTCAACGATATTGAAAGATCAAGCGGTAATATAGAATAACATTAGTTCTCATCGCTATTGCGCGTATTACCTGCCGATGCGCTCAAGGCCCTTCTCCGTGTCATTCAGTTTCATGCAAGGATCCTGATTATTGAACAAATTGCTGAAGGAACCATTGAGAGAGGTGTCCTTTCGTTGGCTGAAATTCAAATTGAGCCGTGGCGGCGTTTTCCACTTCCTACGAAATTCGAGCGCCATGGGCTTCGTCATCGGACCAGCGAATGCTCGAACCTCCAACCTCGGACTGATCGGATCGACCTTCGTAGGATGCTGCGAAATATATTGAGAAAACATTAATTTTCATCGGAAATCTTCATCGTCAGAAAAATCATGAAATGCTCTTTCGTATTTCTTGCTTTGCTGGATTGTTATCTTTTAAGGGGAAAATACAAAAATCTTGTACTTGCGGACTCGTCGGTGAAAACGGATCCCCGATCTTCGGCTGCAACGTATTGTCCTCCGCTCTAAGTACTGGCACGTAATACTGATCCTCGAGCAATGCGTGTATCTCCCTCTTCAGTGATTCGTCCTCTTGACATTTTCGGCTACATATCACCTGCAAGAATAACGAACGTTCGAATGAGAAAGTCGCAGGGGCGGAGTGCGCACTGATCGTGCCGAGTAAAACAGCTTTTTCCACAGGTTTGAGATTTCCCTTCTAGTTTTGCTGTGTACAATCGCGGGTAAAAGTTTGCATCGAACACAGCCGGAAAACAATTAAATAAAAATGGATTACTAAAAAAAACTGTGCGCAATATGGGAAAAACTGTTTTTCGGTATTTGAAATATTCTTATCACTTTTGTTATCTGTTCGTGCAAGCGAGAACTTCATTTTCCGTTTTTCTATTCTTTTTTACTGTTTTCTTAGAATTCATTGAAAAGCGTTAATTTTATATAATTATATAAATAATTACTATTATTTACACGAAGAGAAAGAACGTTCTCGTGATACTTTATACCTTTTTTCTAACAACTAATAAATTAACGTTTCAAATGAGGAAAAATATAAGATTTTTTGCTGTAATTTACAAGACCAAACAGTTTCCGTTAAAGGATCGAGAGAACGTATCGCCTTCGCTCTATATGCAATCTGTCCCCGAGAAAAGGCAGAATGTTTCCAAACCGGTCCACGCGACACGTCCTTTTCAACGAAGGATAAAAATTGAATTGCACGTCCAATTAACGCAAGCAAAAATAACACGCTTTGAATGATCTCCCAACAAACCTCAATTCTTGGGAAAATAACCTCACTTCTTTCCCAAAAGGTTGAGTCAATATTTTTTAGCTTGTTTTGATTCATAACCTGAATTGGTGATGATCGGTCGCACATAACACATAAGCACATTAATTCTGCGTTGTTCAGTAGGATTTTTCAAACGTTAATCGTTATTTTTCCAAAGCCGCGACTGCATTTATTTTCATTGATACGTAAATGGCTACTTCCAACCTACATCAGCCGGTGTCTGGTCGTATTTATTGTGCAAATTCTTCAGGCATTCGGAATAAGATACGAGAACCCTGACGATGTCCTTCAAACCATATTTAGCGGCAAAATGCAGCGGTGTCTCGTTGAGTCCTTTGTCTGGCGTATTGAGGTACAAGTCCAAAAGTATTTGAGCACGATCGACGTAACTCTTATGATCGTCTTCGCCATAAAGCAATTTCACGAATTCGGGATTACCAACGGTATTCAGTATTAGCTCGCACATCTGCGACGCGTTCGTCTGACCTTTGGCCGAGACCACATGAAGGGCGTTGTACCGACAGCCTTCCTGTGGAATTAAGTACACCCCAGTGTGAATGCGACAATTTTGAAGGAGTATTGTAACGAACAATAAGTATAGATAGGGATTTCCAATAAATATGAAGACTAAATGGACATATGAAGAAAAATATTTACATAAATTATTTTTTTATGATTGTTTCATCATAAATTGCAGAGTTAAGAAATTTAGAAGCTCTTGTATGTTTGCAAAAAAAATATCACTTTCCGTTGAAGAAATTATGGATAAAAAAGATTTGATTTTCCTCTAAAGAAATCTTTAACAAAAAATTGCTTTATACCTCCCCGAACGAAATTTAAGTAGAAAATGTTACTTCTGTTTAGAGCAAATGATTTGTTTCGACAAATCATTTTGTATATTGACTGTAGAAAATTCAACACAAAATTGTACCCGTATCCAACTTCTACAGTGAAATTTCAGGTGACAACTTTAACACTCTTTTCTTCTCTGAGCCATTAAGAATAAAAGTTTCCCTGACTTAGCTATTATAAAATTTGTAACGACAAAATGCCTTTTCTTATACTTTTTAAAAATTTGTACATTGTTCCAATTTTTTTTTCCGACACACATTAAATATGTAATACCAATTTTCTTTCCTACTTCTCCCTGAAATGTTATTCATTCTCGAAATCCTACCATTTATCTTTCTCAGCCTGCTCTTTTTCTGTGCAAATTATACACAGACGTATGATAAGAAACTTACCTGCAGAATGGCAGGTGTATCACCGCTGCTAACAAGATACCTTGGATTTTCCCACACGATATTCGTTACCCCCTCCAAATCGCCACTCTCGATCATCTTTCTAAACGCCACCAATTCCTGTGGTTTGGGGCCTTTAAAGTTGCTCGGTTTCTCGTCATTGGTGATCTGAATAATGGGCAGCTTCTCCTTCTCGCCACCGTTCAACATATACTCCTTGGCTTCTTCGAGACAAAGAAACGATTTCAGTCGTGCACCCTTGTAATTCTTCATGACTTTCAGGGCCTCCAGCTTGTCTCGATAAACACGTGTGGATGCTAAAAAATATGAGACATTTAACAATTACTTTGCATGATCTGTATGGGAGAAACAATCAATAGTAAAGATACAATCGCTATCACGATTCAGGAATTGACAGAATTGAAATTTTGGTGCTGTTAGTGGGGCTTACCATCTGCATTATTGCCAGAATCATCAGGTGGAACATAGACGGCATGATAGAGGCTATCGCCTTGACCGTTGTGATTGCAAGTGACGGGTTCTGCACGGGCCTCACCCCCGACGTTCGTCTCATCATTGGCATTCATTTTTGCATCCCGCCAGTAATTCGCGTATAAATCATAAGCCAAATCCACGAAAGATCTACTTGACATGTGTCACCGTGTTTAACCTGGAAATTGGAACACATATAAAAATATTTTCACGACATTCTTCCAGCGAGAAAAGTCGTAATAAAACGCTTACTTTTTCTTTTTGAACACGTGTGCGTCGGCGTATTATGAAAATACCCGCGGTTTTCGTTTTTTCGGAATGTTTATCGTTTAACGAAAGAAATGAAGGATAGCGAAGAGGTTACGTATTGAACACCGTTTTACGCGTACGCGTGTTATGATTGTTTGTACGAGTTTACGCAGCGTATTTACCGCCACGAGCAAAAGGTAACGTCATACAACAGCAACGAATTCAGAATTCGTGACAACAGTTTCTCACCAGCAAACCAAATCGCGTGTAAATCTTACCCCCTCTCTATTACACGCCGATCACACAATTAAAGGAGCGCCTGTACATGAGCGAGCGACGCTCGGAGATCGTCGAAGAGAACCGAGCGCGGACAAAATTTCCCAACCGCGACTTCGGCAGCTACACCAACGCATGGACGCTGACCACCGTCATGTGCAGCGAAATGGGAAAAAGCAATTCGAGCACGACGTGACGCGCGTGACGTCGCCCGACGTCACGCGCGCGACTTTTAAATTATTCCAATGCTTATTTAGCTTATTTAGTTGATTAAAGTATACGAAAAATTTATCGCGTACTCTGATATCTTCTTTATTAGTTTGTACGTTCATTTAAATACAGCAATAAATATAAATTACAACTTTTCTACATTTTAAAAAATTGTTTGCCATGGACTCGCACCCGTCCCGATGCAAAATGAATTGTAATAGATAAGAGTAAGCGGAAATATTTTTATATTCATAGTATTAATTATCGTACTTTCATCTAGCGATAAGCATTATCTGCAAAACTGAACCAATCATCCATCCCGCTGCGTAGCATAAGTACGTAGTAGAGCATTAATAATTACAATGAAATGGTGGTCCCGTCGGTATCGCTCATGCCCACGGTGCGTGAGGGTCCGGGATCGCTTCCCGGGTACGGTACTTTTTTTTATTATTAATTTTTTTATATGGGGCGAATTATTAATTCGTGAAATACTGCGTCAACGGTGTATGCTTTTATTAGTATTATTATAATATTAATT
>JAPYZI010002226.1:0-25079 GCA_030523105.1 Ophioninae sp. A BG-2022a | reverse complement strand
CCCATATGGCCAGACGCTTAATTCTACCATCTACTGCGAACAACTGGACCGCTTGAAGCAGGCGATCGACCAGAAGCGTCCAGAATTGGCCAACAGGAAGGGTGCAGTGTTCCACCAGGACAATACCAGACCACGCGCTTCGTTGATGACTCGTCAGAAGATACGGAGGCTCGGATGGGAGGCCCCTGGTGGTGTAAAGTTGAACTCAAAAGAGGCTTGTGAAGAGTCGCTGCCCAAATTCTTCGGAAATAAGGAGGAGGACTTCTACGACGGAGGTATTATGAAGTTGCCGTCTAGATGGAAACGGATTATCGAACAAAACGGCGCATATTTGAACTAAATCCGATCACTGTAACACTTTTTATAAAGCATTGAATAAAAAGCAAAAAAGCGGAAGGGAGACATTTGATAACCTTATATATCGGCTAAATCATAGTTCGGTATTTGGAGGAGATAAAATGAGACTCCTGAGGAAAAATAAACCCTTAATGCAAATATACGGAGCAAATGAAACTTTTCTTACTGCAGATGGAAAACTCGAACAAACAAATTTCAGATCCGCGGACTCATTTAAAATCAAGACAAGCTTTCTAACATTTTCTTTGCATATTTTATCTGTCCGCTTCTTAAAGGCAATTTCCAAAAAGTCTTGCATACCGGAAATGCAACTTGTAAAAATTTCTTTTTTTCTCAAACCAATGCGACCAACTCTTTAGGCGTTACAGCGTTGAAACAACAGCCTAGATAATTAAAAAATGTCTGCTCCCTTGATCGTACGAATGCGCCTGACCGTTCGGTCTCGCTGTATCGTACTTCGAGAAAAGATCTTTTCGTAAATAAAAAACATAGCTTTTCGGTCGACAAGAAAATGTAACGCCGCAACACGAGATGATATCATCGTTACGGAGGTTGGCGCGGTCTCTAGAAAAAGCGACTCGGTGAACGGAACCGAGTTCTAGACAGTTGTACATCTGCGATTCGTTAAAATATATCCAATGGTACGAAGATTTCGCATAATTCGCCCTTGGGCGAATACGAAGCGCATCAGGAAGAATCGACCGCGACCCATACTTTCACCGCAGCTGCTCGGTAAAAACGTACCGAGGAATGGGACTGCAAAGACCCGCGGACTTGTAAAGATAATCGAACAAAATTACAGTACCGGTACGGCGGGTGGATGGAAGATTCGACTTTGGTTCTCCTTCGAATAACGCGTCGCTGCTTAACTCGAAGGTTACTCGATCCAAGGTACTTGAGGTAATCGAAGCGGTGACCGCTCAGCCGTACACCGACCGACGCGTCGATCGGTCAGTCGAGGCCCAAACGTTTCGCTCGGACATTATTGTAAACGCTTGAACAAGCGACTTCCGACAAACGCAAACATGCGACGAAAATTGGCAACTCTGTACGTTTAAATAATAAGGTAAATATATACGACGTTTTCACCGACGCTGATGGTTGGGCGGGCGGTCGCGGTGGGTACTGGGCGATCATCAGCGAAGTAAATCGGTGTCGAGAGAGGCCGATACTTGGATCGGTGACCGCTTAGTCGCGCCCCGGCTGGCTCATCGACCAATGACCGGGAGGCCTCGGTCTTGCGTACTTTACCAAAAAGTCCGTTTACCAAGGAGTCTGAAAAATACAGGGCCATCCATACCGGTACGCCCTTTCCACAGGATTTTCCATTGGAAAATGCGGTATAGCGTAGCGGGCGTCGGCGGTGGCCGCGATAGGGATTGGGTTCCGGTGGGGTATTGAACAGATAAAAACATAAGATTAATTTATGTTTATATCCATATCCACATATCCCCGACGTACGATTACATTATCAGCCATGTTGCATATTTAGTTTGTTCTTGATAGATGCAAAGGTTAGACTCGTCTCTGACTTTTTCTGTTCGGAAAACTTCAATTTTGGAGATTCGCCACGATTGAGGGAACAAAGACCGTATCGTTGGAGGAGCTCGAGGCCGGATCGAAAGGTGCACAACGGAAGTGCCTCGAGGACTGGAAACAGCGCTGGAACAAGTCCATCATGAACCAGGGGAATAATTTCGAAGGCGACGACACAGACGCTAATCAATAAATAAATATTGTTTTTTTAATTGATTTCTCCCTGACGAGGACGCGCCGTTCAGCGCTTTTACCCGAGCCCTTCCACCTCTCCCCATTGAAATATTCCACCACGTTTTTTCCCTGTTCCGTCGTGTTTCTTCCCTGATCAATATCCCACCGGAGCGCGAGCTCGACCGCGGCCACGGTCGACTCGCGCCACGCTATACCGTATTTGCCAAGGGTGCGAGGAATCTGTGGAAAACTCTGCGCGCCGGTATAGACGGCCCTGTATTCATCCGATTCCTCGGTACACGGCCTTTTCGTTGAAGCACGTACGCACCAAGGCCCAAGAAAAATTGGCTACCCGCTGACTGTGGTCGATGCAGCAGTCGGAGCACGGCTGAGCGGTCGCCGATCCGAGTATCAGCCTCTTCCAACGCTGCTCGACTGGAGCGATCGCCCGAGCCGCGCTCCGACCGCCCCCGTCCATCACCGTCGCTGCGAATAAATATGTATTATTCGAGAAAAATAAAGTCACCTTATTTTTGTTAACGAGCCTCGCGTATGACGCGCGGCGCAACAATTATCCGACCAATTCGAATCACCGTGTTTCCCAATGCGGAAATTCATACGGGGCGTATCGACGGGCTTGCGAATGAGCGCGGCGTTGAATTTGCCGTTGCTCGATCCTACGAGGGAGTGATAAAAAATTATGTTCCGATTTATGAAAGACACGTTCGGAAACGTCGTAGGAGTATTATTATTCCAAGTCCGTTGCGTGTATCACGGCGGGACTATAATTTACGGGAAGGTACGCGAGTTTGCAGCAGCCTCTCATCACGGTTGGATCTCCGTATGTGATGTGTTTGAGCATGCCTCGGCATTGATTCCATTTCGAACAGGCGTATACTTATGTACAACGATTTAATTGCACAGATTGAATATCCATTATTGCGTACTCGTGTGTACGGGTAAAAAGACTCGCACCGATGAACGCCCGATACGAATACTTACGCGAATGTATTCATGCGGGAGTATGCGCGTGCGTGCGTATATATATATATGTGTGTGTGTGTTTCCGCGTCAATCCTCAGGGCTGGAGAGCGACTTCGAAAGCGTCAAGAGCCATCCGCGGACTTGTTTTTCAAGCCGACGATAAATTATTTTTTCCTTGTACATCGACGATAGGCATAACGCATACAGGACTACTTTCCGTTTTTTATCCTTTTATCGAACTTAATCGTTTGGTACTTGTGTACTTTTGTTCCAGCGGTGGCTGCTCCCCGATTACCGAGTCCACTTTCGCCCGGTCGTTCTCGTATCGTCGAAAACATTAATGTCGAATACGAGCGCATCTTACGATCACTCGTAACGCAATTTGACCCGTTTGCATCCGAGCGCGGATTATCCCGCACTTTTATGCAAATGGGTCAAGAAATGAAAAAGAAACATCACGTTTGGAGATTTTTTTGTACTCGTCGCGTGCCGGAACGTCGTTCTTTTCTGCAGGGATCGCTTTACGACGCGTGGAACGCGTCGCTGACGTTCCGGTAACAGCGGCGTCTCGACGCCTTCCGCCGCGACTGCTCGAGAACATCGTCAACGTTTCGAGGCATCCCGCTTCGATTTTGAAAAATGTTATTTCCCCCTTTTTGCGCGTTTAATTTTTATTTATAAGCGTTAATTTTTTTTATTTCAGAGATGTTAATAATACGAGTTTTTAATATCCCGTGATAACGTTTCCGAGTAAATATGCATTCAGAGACGAAATGTTGCGAGTTTACGAGCGATCTGGAACGCGCGAATTAAATTTTCGGAAATCTCCGGGATGAGCGATAACGACGAAACACTCGCAACTTTTGGGCGTTAAATACGTACACGCGTACGTGGAAAATGTCAGTAAATCAAGGAACCGCGGCACCGGCCGCGGTTCGGTTCGCAACGATTACGGGAGAAGGCCATTATTATCGCGCGACTCTCCCCGCGCGTACGTTCGCCGCAAAAGAGGACGCTTGGAATTTCCGAGCCGCGAACTCGCGCGTGTAAACGTTTTAACGCCGCTCGTCAACGATTCTAGTCGCCGCCGATTCTGCCCCGTGATACCGAGTTTCTGGAGCGTTCCGTGTCTCGGCGCCCCGCGTGTCGTCGAACAAAACGTTGCGATAACGGTGATGCGGAAAGAGTCATCGATCCGACAAAAATCAACCGGGGAGATCCGACAAAAATCAACCCGCCAAGAATCGCCCCGAGCAGTTTTTCCTTTCACGATCTCGATTATTGCGTCTTACGATTAACGGATTTTTATTTATGACGACGGAGAACCGCGTTGACGGCGCACCGACCGAGTCTCGAGTCGCGTCAACGAATATTTATTAAATAATTATTACTCTAAAATAGATTCGCGCGGCAAGTTGTGAGAGGCGCGATGAAAGTTGTCGAGTCACTGTTTTCTGGCTTATAATTTATAGACCCAAGCGCTTCGGCCGTCCGATGCGTACCGCGCAGAAATAATTGCAAGGAATCCGTAACGACGATGAAAATCTATGGTTACCGAACGTTTAAAAGAAACATTAACGATAAATGTACCGATAAAAATACGCGCGGAAAGCTTTGGCGAGAGTCGCATAGCTGCTCCGTTTACTCGGCGCGAACACGCTCCGGGCGTCTTTTCGCGAAAACTCCAACAATTATGGGAATTTCGCCGTAACAATGGAGCGAAATCGATTCGTCGAGACGATCGATCCTTTCAAATTTTTAAATGGTTTTACCGCCTCAATTCCACTTTATAATTTGCCTCGTTCGCGTATATTTCGCGTCCGATTTCTTTGGGATCGCGCAGACGTGGCAAAAATGAAAGGTGCTTCGGGGCGAGGTCGAGCGGAAGCCACGATAAAAGAAGCTCGTCCGTGCACTTGACTCCGGTGACGCGACGATCGAGAGAACGACACGCGAGAAATTCCGCGCCAAAGGACTTCCAATAGCGCCCAACCTTTCGTACCGTTCCGTTCGGCGGACCGATGTACTCGGAATTTCTTTCGCGATACGCGAGCTTCGCGCGGTTCGTGTCGACAGAGTTGAATCGAGAGAATTCCAAGAGTCCCCGTCCCCGCGTTCACCGATCGGTTGTTCCATTCGCCAGCACTGATTTTTACGCGTCGCGCCCGCGCGTACGCTCTCCTAACCAATTCCCGATACATTCTACCCGACCTTTCAATCTCGAATTACAACGGAATTCGATTGTTCGGGAGCTCCGCGGTTCGTTCCCTCAAAATTGCTCAACGTTCACGCAGGATTTACACCCGCCGCGTTCCTCGATTGTCCGCAATTCTACGAAGCGACCTCGGGAATGGCTACCGCGACGGAGGTTGTTAATAAAGCTACCCGCGCAGCATCGCGGCTGCGGAAAACTCCTCGCGTTTCGTTTATCTCCGACGGTGCGCAAAATGATGGTGAAAATAATTTACCGAAAGACCAAAGATACTCGAACCAAAAGACACCGAAAGACCAAAAGATACTCGATGATTTTTGTCGTGGACAAAAATAATCCGGTCGCGAGATGGTCGATCGAGCGAACGGAACGCGCCAAACCTCGATGACGACGATACCGAAGGAATCGCGTTCTACGAACTGTGAAATTGATTCGAGATTCGTCCTTGAAAAAATAAAATACACATCGGCCGACGAACGGACGACTCGTACCGAGTTTTCGATGAGACGTCGAATCGATATTTCTTTTTACGGCGTCACTATCGGTAAATGCTTCGCGATCGTTCCGAGTGCGTTTAATTTTAATCGCTCCGTGTTCCACGATCGTCCATACGAGCAAGCATCGTAAGAACGCATCGGAGAGATCGACGTAATTCTCGTAATTCGGCTCTATCGCTTCGGGGATATCGCATACTCGGTTAATTCCGTCGCAGCAACGAATACACTTCGCGGAACGACCGGCACGCCCGTACCACTCGCGGGTACTATTTCTGCGCTATGACGTACACAGGTGTATCGATATCCGTACGCAACAGCGTACAAAAGTCGTATTCGTACGGAGCGACCGTTCCGCCGCGAATAAACCAGGCGCCGAACCTCGCCCCGTTTATTACGCGAATTACGTTCTATTTGCATCGAGCGTCCGTCTCTTAAGGACGACGCGATCGCTCGCGCGCTCCCGTTGCTCCAAATTTTCAAAAATTCTTAACGCGATCCGATTCGTCCGCGCGAAATTCTAATTCGCGCGCGAAACTATGGGCGGTTCGAACCGATCGTTGAAAGTTTGTTTCGCGTCGCGCGATATCTCGTGCGTTCGTGTACTCGCGTGTACCGTAAAGTCGCGACGATAAAATCGTTTCGCGCGAACCGTCGAACCGTTACGAACAAGGAAGCGAACGACCGCGACACAGCGGCTGACTCGTTTCTCGCCCTTCGATCTCGTATTCCGATTACGATTTGATATACCTGCGAGCGCGTCGAGCGTGTCGTATCGGGTATTCCGGTTTTCGCGCTCTCTCTCTCTCTCTCTCTCTCGTTTCCTCCCGGCGCGTGCACGCGTACGCGCACGGGTGCATCGCTGACCGATCCTCGACGCTCCGGCGCGGGCCGGCCAAGCTTCGACGCGTAATCCGGGATTCGAACGATTCGGTCTCCTCCGGAGTCCCGCTCACCGCGGCGGAGCGAGCGGGCGCGCGGGTGTCGCGAACCTACCGCCGCTTCGCCTCGGCGGTGTTTCTCTTCGTTGAGCGGAGGGCGCGCGGCCCTCGAGATTTCTCCGCGAGAGACCCGCGCGTCCGCACCGACGGACACGCGCGCGCCGGAGCCCGCCGCCCGTGTACTTCCGTCGCTCGTGTTTTACACCGGGTGAACGGTACAGCGCCTTCTCTCGAATACCACGATTGCGCGTGCGAAACACTTTTTTTCAAAATTGCCGCTCTTTCCAGCGCCGTTCGTCCGTTCGATACGAGTATTACGAGCGACGGCGGCTCTCCGCGTTTCTTACCGTTATCCTCGCGCGCGCGCGCGTCGCGTTTTCCCTCTTCGACGTTACAAGTATCTTCCCGAAAATAAGTCCCGTTGACTCGCGATTCTGAAAAACGCGCGTTTCCGCGAGGTTCCCCGTGAGGTCGGGACAAGGATGGAAATCGGCTCGGTAACGCTCCCGCGCGGAGCGAGACGCTCGGAGCACCGACGAGCGAATCGACCGAGAAGGCGGCGACGAGCGCCCGACGACGTCCCCCCGAGAATCGGAGGAGGCCCGGTCGTGACGCCGGGCGTTCGAACGATAATCCGCTCGACCTACGAACCGGCGGGATACGCGTCGCAGCGTCGACACCGACGCTCGCGCTTATTCGTATCGCTCTTCCACGTTCGGGAGTACGGTGCACTCGTACGATGCGTTTCGTCGTACCATTGAACGACCAATTTTTCTTAATCTTTGCGACAAACTTGCGTTTCGTTTAAACAAAAAGTATGCGTTTACCGATCCTCGCGTCGAACATTATCGTCGAGTATCGAGTCGGGACGAGTGTAAACGATATCGATTGAAATCGATGGACGGCTTCGCGATTGAAAATCGGCACCTACGGTACCGCGATTCGTCCGTTGCTCTTATCCCGGAAAACAAACGGGGACAGAGTCGTGAAAATAATATTCCTCCGATCGAGCATAAATTTTGTACAGACCGGACTTTTAATACTCCAGGAAAATCCGTCGCCTAATTTCCGTGCTAATTTCCGTGGCTGGTCGTGGTTGTCGCAAAATCAAATTTGTAGTTACCGATTCGATCGGTTTCATCGATAATATTCAAATTTTTTATGATTTCTAATTATTTGCGTTATTAATTCGACTCCGCTCGCGTCGTACCGAACGAGCGGAAAAAGTCCGGTGCAGAGCCAACGAGACCCGAACGAACCCAACTGAAGCGAAAAATAACGAAAAAACGGCGAGGACTCGAGCGTACTCGAGGAGGAAGACGCGTCGCGCACGGGCGAGCACCGTTCACCCGCGAGCAACGAGGCCCCCGGGGCGGTGCGACGATCGGTCGGACGATCGGGGTGGCCGACGCGTGCATATTTTTTCACGGGTTACAAAAATGTTACACCGTGAGCCGATGTCTCGAAAACTATCGTCAGGCACCGAAAATCCGTTCAGGGGTTGTCCGGGAACATCGAGAGAAAGGTCCGGGTTAAAGTTAACCTCGATCGGAGAGACACTCCTTTCGAAGGGTCGCCTCGTCTCGCTCTCGCTCGCCCGTCGCGCTTCGCTTCTCGGGTTCGAATCGACGCGTACGCGCGCTACCACGATTGTGCCCGTGCCGGAATTAACGAAGCGCCCGAGACA
This sequence comes from Ophioninae sp. A BG-2022a, assembly GCA_030523105.1. NCBI lineage: Eukaryota > Metazoa > Arthropoda > Insecta > Hymenoptera > Ichneumonidae > Ophioninae sp. A BG-2022a. The sequence continues at coordinate 16,694 of JAPYZI010002226.1, read as the reverse complement.
CGTGCCCGCGCGTGTCTCGGGCGCTTCGTTAATTCCGGTTGATCCGAGAGTCGTCGGTGGCCACCGCGAACGATCGACGGGTTCGCACGGGCGAACCGTCTCCCCGAACGATTTTCGCTCCCGAATCCACCGTTGAACGCACGCTCCTCGAGGTCCACCGGTCGATCGTCGACGAGTCCACGCGCGCGGAGACGGCCCCGCTCGTTTCGAGCTCCGGTTCCCGAGAAACCGCGACCAGTCGTACGTTCGTCATATCTTTAACGAAGCTCGATCGTAACGTCGCTTTCGAAATTAGCGAATACAGGCGCGAGAGACAATTTTTTGAAGCACGGTTGACCCTCACCGGCGGCGCTTCGCGGCCACGGGGCTCACGGGGAGACGGCCGGTACTCTTTTTTCTTTGCTTTTCTTTCTCGTTCGAGCATCTTTCGTCCCTTACCGACTTCTCTTCTTTCTCTCCCGTACCTTTTTCTTTTATCTTCAACTTTTCGTTCCGATCCCGAGACGCCGGTACGATCCTCCTCCGTTTCCCATCTTTGCGAACTCGGTTTTATTTACTTTTGCCTCGACCGACGTTTTACTCGTCTTTTTATTATTTTTTCGCGGAAAAACTCACCAACGCTCGCTTCGCCGATCGCGAAGCGAAGCGAACTCGACGGTACCGAACGAGAGACCGGCCGTCTCTCCCGTGGAGGCTGTACGCGTGCCCCCCCGCCCAACTTACTTATCCCGGTCGTTCTCACCACGACCGCCGATCGTCGCGTCGTCGCGTCTCGCGACCGGCCGATCTTCAAAATCCGCGCTCGATCGGAGCGTGAAATTTTTTTGGGTCGTTGGGGGGGGGGGGGGCGGGCGGGGGGGCGAACCGAACGATCGTTCGAGAAGAGGAACGCGAAGAGAAGGCGAAAGAAGAGAAGCGATAAATAGAACGCGGCGAGAGAAAGTTGGACGAGGGGGGAGGGAGGCGGAGAGAGAGAGAGAGAGAGAGAGAGAAAGGAAATGCGACGCCAGAGGTACAAAACGAGCGAGAAACGGGCAAAGATCGAGGCCGCGCTGCGTCGGACTCGCGCACGGGAGACGAGGAGCCAAGTACCGACGTTCGCGTTCGAGCAACGAGGCGAGCAAGACGGAGAATTCACGCGGGCGAGAGAGAACCCGAGACGCGCGCTCGCGTTAACCGAAGAGAGACGAGAGCGCTCGATCGCGCTCCGCCGAACGTACGCGCGGGCGCGCGTGCGCGCGTGTGTGCACGCGCGCGTGTAAACGCGAAGGAAAGACACGAGAGAGAGAGAGAGAGAGAGAGAACTCGCGAGAGCGTCGCGCGCCGCGAGGGTCAGCATTGCTTTTCGAAGCTCGCGCGCGATCGGTCGTACCTCGAGCGATACCTTCGAAAGAAACAAGAGGAAAGCCGAGTTCCCGCGACAAGCGTGCGCGGTGAAACGCGAGCGTCGACTCACCGGATCGAAACGATCGCCGCGGAGATCGATCCGATCGACGGAACGACTCGCTCGAAGAAAAGTGCGGGCGTTCGCGTCGAATCGATGAGTGCACCGCTCGAACGAGGCGACAGTGATTCGGCGAGCAACGATCGACGGTACCGATGAGAGGAAGAAGCGGCGTCCCGCTCGGTGATGAGTGACGCGTCCTTCAAAATATGACGGTGCGTTTTTCGACGCGCTCGTCGGGCGGTACCGAGCGACTCGAACCGGTCGAAACTTTACCGCGAAAACCGTACGAATAGGAAGAAAACATTTCTCGATCGATACCCGATGCTTCGCGATCCAAGAGTCCGGAGCGGATCTTTCACGCGCGCGGAAACCGCCTTTTCGATATTTCTCGGGCGATTCGATTTTGCCGCCGCCTCGCGAGCTCCGAGCGTCGGGTCCGTCGTCGCCGACGACGCCTCGTCCGCCCCGATATCGCGACGGTGCCTCGGGTGCGATCGATTCGCGCGCGACCGCGTCTCGTCGAAACGGTCGGGATGCCCCTCTTTCGAAATCGGTGAAACAACGAGGAAAAGTCCGGAAGAACCGGAGGAAAAAGTTTGAGAGGAGGAGAGGACGAGACGGCCGCCGAACCCGAAGATCCAGGGGAGACGGAGAACGCCGCGACGAGGTACCGGTGCGACGAAGGAAAACGCGTACGAGCGGATCGACGCGTTTCTCCGTTTTCGACAAAGTCGACGACGGCGATCCCCTCGTCGACTCTGCCAATTTTCGCGCACCGCGAGGCGAGGCGAGGCGACGAGAGAGCGGCCGAAATCCCGCTTTCGCGTCGCACCGTCGATACCGATTTTCCAGCGAAATTCATTTTTCTTCGCGCTCGGAATTTTTTTTACGACGCTTCCGTTGTATCTTCCTCCGAGCGAGGACCGGCGAGAGAGAGAGAGAGAGAGATTCGCGAACGGTGTCGGTCGAAACCGAACGCCGAGTTTCGGCGCGTTCTCTTATTTTTCGCAGCGAACGAACGCTACCGAGTTTTTCGTCCAACTCCGAAGCGAGCGCGACGTTCGCCGGGCCGGCGCGTCGTTGGCTCGCACCGGGGAACGATACGATACGTAACGACGAGTCACGCGTGTACGGAGGGACGGTCGCGCGCGTGTCCGCGGCGAGAGAGAAAAAGGGAGAGGCTCGTTTTTTCCGCTCGTCGCGAGTCCGAGCGATACGCGCGCGTCCCTCGGTACCGCGCGCCGGAGAGTCTCGAGAGCGATAAACGGAGAGACGAGAAGCGAGCCCGGGCGAGAGCGCCCGCGCTCCTCGCGAGCGCTGTACCGCGCACGCGCGGCTCGTGCACGGGCGTACATTCGCGACGTCCGACGTCATTCTTACGACCGGTCTTCCGAGAGAGGGAGGAGCGCGCGCGCGCGCCCGCGGGATTCTCAAAAAACCGACGAGAGAACGCGGTCGTCGAGTGGAACGACGGTACGGACGGTTGCCTCGTAACGCCCGATTTTTACGCAATCACCGATAAACGTAAAAACCCACGGGAGAACCGCGTCCCGGTGACTCCCGTTTCATCGACCCGTTCGCGAAAGCGTCGACGCTCCGAGATTCGTCGCGTCGATCGATTCGTTGGTTCCCGAAATCGTTGTTCGCGCGAGTATCCGCTTTTCGAATCGTCCGATCGCGGCGCGGGACGACGGAAAGCGATCGGCCCGGCACCGATCGACCGCTCCCGACCTCCGCGATGTTCGTCCAACGTTGACGAAAGCGTTGTTCGCGCTTCCGCCATTTTTGAGCCGATCGTTCCGACGGCCCGGGCCCGTGTCGTCCCCCGTCCGTACCGCGCCGAATCGGAGACGTCGTCCGTTACGGGCCAAGACCCACCCGCCGTTGGGGTTTCCTTTTGGAACACCGTTTCCCGTTGGCCCCTACCCTCCGTGTTTTTTCGCGCTCGAACCTCCTCGCCCTTCTCTCGAGGACGAACCGCCGCCACCTCCGAGTTCCGCTCGATTCACAGTTTTGGCGAAGTTTAAACGCGTGCGCTTCGAAATTTTTGTCGAATCCACCTCCGATGTGATTTTTCCGCGTCGGTAGGCGCGCGCGCGCGCGCGCGCGCGCGCGTCGATCGAATTCGGGAAGACGCGCGCGGTCGACCGGAGCGCGGCACGGGGCGGGGGGGAGTTACCCCTCGATCGCGAGACTCGAACACCGGGCGAGGCACCGATCGTCCCCGCCTCGAGTATCTCCGCGATCATCGACGCGACGAAAAACATTTTCGAAACGAGAGTCGCACCGCGCGAGAGGGATCGTCGGACGCGACGGATCTCCGGGCGGAGGCGCCGACGCGCGGTGAGGGTCGCCTCCGCTTTTTCAAACGGGACGGTACTTTCTTCGTTCGACCGTCTCGCGGAGAGCGTCGAGAACTGCGCGAGAAACGTTCAGCGGTCGGAGTCGTTCGGGGTCATCGACGACGAGGGAGAGCGACGCGAGCGTTCCTTCGACGCGAACCCGAGTGTAGTCTGTTCGCGACGCGCGCTCGAACCGACGCGGCCGTTCGAATCCGTGCGGTGTTTCGATCTCGTCGTCGGGAATTCCTCGTCGCGTCGGCGCTTATCGCCCGAGTCTCGCGGTCGTCTCGCGCGTAAACAACGCCGCGAAACTCGCAACGCGCGCGCGGAGGATCGTACCGCGTTTCGTCCAAACAAGCCCGAGACGACGCCGATAAGAACGGTGAGAGCGGTATCGATGAGTCGACCGAACGCGAACGACGCGTTCCTTCGAGGAGAAAACCGACGCGCTTCTGATTTACGGAGAACGTCGGAGGAACGCGGCGGCGAGACCCGGAGAGACTCGCACGCTCGAAGATTCCTCGAGCGTTCGCGTCCCGCGCGCCCGCCGTGCGTTTCAAATTTCGCGCACCGACGCGGGGACGACCGGGGGGATCCTCGACTCGTCGGAGAAGCGACCGACGAGAGCGATGATCACCGACGGCGTTCGCGCGATCGTCGATCGCTCGCGACGCACGGGCGTTGTCGCCGCGCGTCTCCCGATACACGCGCGACGGAAGATACACCGTCGAAGCTCTACGATCCTCTCGGAGATTTTCCAACGCGGCCGTCCTCGCGAGAAGCGTTCCTCACAGCGGACGAGCGTCGATCGTCGGCCCGCGCGGACGCGTTCGTCCTTTGGCCACGGCTGTTCCCCGATCCGTTGGGTTTCGCGGCTGCTCGATGCCGTTGAACCGTAGTACTTTCCGTTCGGCTCGCTCCGAAACCCCATCGACGGAGAGAATCGTCTCTCGCCTCGTTTTTAACTCTTTCCCGTCCCAACGGGATCCTCGGCGATACGAAAGGACACGCCGAACGCGGAGAAGAGCCGCCGCCGGTCACCTTCTCGCCGCGTCGTTTCCGACCCGCTTTCGTCCTTGGCGCGTTTCTTCCCTCTCGCGCCTCGAACGCTGCTCGCGAGGGTCTCGAAGCAGCGCTCGAAGCTTTTTGTTATTTTTTGTTTTTTGTGGTTTTTTTTCTCGTTCGGTACGATCGCCTCGCGAATTCGTCACGATCGTACCCGTTGACGCGTCCCGTCGGTCGCCGGCGTTGTTCGCGCACCGATAAGTATCTACCTGTTTTTTGTGAAAATTTGACGCGAATCGTCTCGGTGATTCATCGATCACGAGCGCGCGAGTTTCTCCGCGATTTTTTTCGGGAGGTCGGCAACGATGTCGGGAGGTCGGCAACGACGACGACGACGGCGTCGTCGTCGGGAACGAGGAAGACTCCGAGCGCGCGAAACGACGCGAACGGCACTCGGGGGGATCCGTTCGCCTCGGCGCGTTCTCGCGAACGGGACGCGTTCCGTCTCGAACCCGCCACCGACGAGATTCAACGGCCGGTCACGGTTGCGAAAGTTTTACGAGCGAGAACGTTGGGCGATCGAGGCGTCGCGAATTTACAAGCTCGTATCGCGCGTCGTACGAAACAAACAACAACGGGGGGAACGCTCCGAAACGTTAGGAATTTTCCACCTTCGAGAGGCCGTATCGGTGACCGCGCGCGCGCGCACGGTCCGACGGTCCGACCGAACGAACTCGGCCCTTTTTCAATTTCATCGAAAGGTTCGCGCGCGATCGTGTCGTCGTAAAACCGTTGCTCGAGAAGCTCCGCGCGCGGGGTGCCCCGCGTAAGAGCGTCGTCCGCGAAACGCGTTTGGTTTCCGAATCAAGCCCCCCCCGAACCGTTGTTCATTTTTTGAGGCGGCCGATCGAGCGCGCCCCTCGAACGAACGGCCCGCGTCGGTGAGCGACGCGCGCCCGTTTCGTTCGCGATTCGCGAGAAACGTTGTCACGGCGCGACGCGTCTCGTCCGCCCGAAAGAGCGGAGTCGATCGGAGGAGCGGAGCGGAGCGTTCGCGGCGAGGACGGCCGCGGAGGTCCGCGCGCCGGGCACCGCCGCGCGCGCGCGTCTCGCTCGCCGCGACCCGAGCCCGCCCGACGAGCTCGCCCGATCGGCCGCCGCGAACGATCGACGACGATCCGGGAGGCGCGAGCGATCGCGTCGATCGGCTCGGAGTTTCACCAGCGACCCTCCGTTTCGCGAATCGCGCTCTTACACGGGACACCCCGCGTACCGGGTTTTCCAATTGTTGCCGATCGGTTCGTCCCGAAACCGAATCTTTCCCTATCCGCGAGGCGACCGACAACCGCGACGACGACCCGGCGATCTCGACGTCGCCGACCTCGGCCGAGAGTCGTTTCCTCGCGGGTGCGATCGCGTTGGATTCGCAACGCTCGAAACTGCCGAACGTTTCGGAGACGAGCTCCGAAAGAACGGACGTATCGTCGTTCCAACGAGAACCTTCCTCGTTCCTCGAATTTTCACGGATTCGAGCCGTTCCGCGAAATCCGTGCGACAACGCCCCGCGCGAGAACGACGCTTCAACGGCGAGTATCGAGACGGAACTTGCCGCGCGCGTTCGCCCATCGAACACGCGGAAAAGGAGAAGAGGAAGCGGAGGGGGGGAGAGAGGTCGGCGCGCGTCGATCTCAGCGAGCGCGAGAAAACCCGAGAGTACGCGTCGGGCCGCAGCCCGCGCGAACCGCGTCGACGAGGCGAGCCCGGCTCGCGTCCCCCTTTCCGCGATATTCTCGCCCGAAGACGTTCCCTCGTCGAAACGATCAACGGACGGACGGACGTACGCGCAGCGTCGAGCGTCCTCGCGGACGGCGGGGCTCTTCGGAATCCGCCCGCGACGACTCTCGACGCGGGCGACGACCGAGCCGACTTTTCCTTCGAAGAGGCTTTCTCGACGAACGATTCCGCCGAACCTCCAAACTTAAAGATCACCGAGAGCCGGTCGACGATCGTCGACTCCTCTCGGCACCCTTTTCCATCTTTTTCGCGTCGGTCGAGCGCGATCGTTCGATACGAGTTTCCTTCTCGAAGGAAGAGGTCTCGGACGCGTCGGAAGAGACGCGGTCCTCGTCAAGAACCGTGCGTCCTTTGGTTCGATGATACCGAAATTCGGCCAAGTGCTGAAAATTTCACGCGCGTATCGGTGAAACGAAAACGCGACAACGTCATTTTCCCGGCGACGAACGAACAACGAAGAAGAGGCGAGGGAATCGAGCACGAGGAACGCCCGCTTGAAAAAACGAATGGAATTTTGGCGAACTCGCCGGAAAATTCTCACGGTAGCCGACGCGACGACGCGACGCGAACGGTCCTCTTCGCGTTAAGAATAGACTTTTCCGGCGTGTATTTTCCGATAAAATCGGAACACCGCCCTCGCGTATCTCGAATCCCGACCGAACGTCGTTTCGTCTCGCTTTTGTTCGGACGCGCGAGGCTCGAGGCGTTTTTTTTTTTAAATTTCGATTTCGATTTTCCACGGTCCGAATTTATCGTTCGAGCGAAGGAAACATTTTTCGGCGCGTTTCGTCACCGCTGCTTTCAGCGAGACGCAAATTTTATCGGAGTCGCTCGCTGGAAAAGCCTTCGGAGAACGTTCGTTCTCGAACGGTCGGATCCCGAACGAGAGCCGAGTTTACCGCGAAATTCATCGCTACTCGACGCGCGCGGCGCGCGGGCCCGTTCGCGCGTACGCTCTAATTTCCGAGAACTTTGAGAACTCTCGGAATCGGCGTTGTCGCGCGCTCGCGAGCAACCGCGGACGGAGGTACGTCCCGTTGGAGGCGCACTCGGCAACGGTCGCGGTCCGCGCGGGCGTCCGCTTTTCCTCGCCACGCGCGCGTATCGCGGCTTCTTTCTCCTCCGCGGTTCGCCGCGCGAGAACGCTTTCGATCTTGCGACGGACTTTCGACGTCGGGTAAGCGCGCGCGCGTTTGCGCCGAGTCGCTTCGTTTACCACCGCTGGACGGTGAGCGGTGAACCGAGCGCCGTTGACCGCGATCCCAGAGGTCGGTTCAAAGTTCAAAGGACTCTCGACGCGACGCGACGCGACGCGACGCGACGCGACGCGACGCGACGCGACGCGTTTTCGTTGCTCGTGAGGCTGGGCCGAGGATACGCGTTCGTCGCTAGGGCTCGAAAGTATCGAGCCCTCGTGTTCCTCTTTTTTAAAAGGGCGCTCGCTTGCTCCGCGCTTTTAACCGCAGCGGCGCACGGATCGAATTCGTCGCTTCGCGTCGATCGTTCGAACGTTATCGGCGCAACGGGCGACGCGAGCTCGTCCGTTTCGTTCTCGTAAATTATTCGCGTTTCGAAAGATCGATACCGCGACCAGCCAACGACCGTACCGCGCGGAAAGCGCCGGATCCCGTCCGAAACCCCGCGCGATCGAAATAATCAATCGCTCTCGTTCGGTGCGCGGCGATCGAAACGCGCAGCGATAACGACCGTTCGAAGGTATCGAGAGGTATCGCTCGGTCGATCTTCGGTCGCGTCGGGTCCAGCCGATGGAAATCCGCGATCCTTCCGACGGATCGCGTCGGTCGTCCGAGTCTCGGGACCGGGTCGCGAGTGTCGCGCGTCGATCGGAAACGCGTCGGAACCGACCAATCATTTGAGCGAACGGCGACCGGTGATCGGCCGAGACTCGAGGACCGAGCTCGCGACGTTCGCGCGTCGTCCTATTTTTCTAGGACAGGCGTCGCACCGCCGTTCGCGCTCGATACCGAACCCGACGTCGGCCGCTCGAACATCGCTCCCGAGGAACGCGTTTCGTGTCTTCCTTCGAGATCGTCGAACGACAGAATCGACTCTACCCCGGCGGTCCTGGCGGCTATCGGTGTCCCGAACGTCTTTACGCTCGAGAGCGCGGCCTCGTCGCTCGACGAGAATCCTCCCCCGGGTTTGTCCAAATTTTCACGCGTTCGGTACCGTTTCGTCGCGACGCGACGTCGAGAGCGCGCCCCCTTCGACGTTACCGCCCCCGCGCGACGAAACCGACGTCGCTTCTCGAGCGCGTTCGCGTTCGCGTCGCTCGAGCGTACTCCCGCGATACTCGACGAAGAGAGCTCGGGAGTCTCGAACGAAACGCCGCCGCGCGACCGTTCCTCGGTTTTACCGCGAAGACGCGTCTTTGAACGTTCGCCGAGTCTCGGCGAGCCGACCGTGACGAACGCTGCTCGAGATTCGTTCGAAAGTGCCGACCGGACGACCCACCGATCGCGCCTACCGACCGACGTCTCGAGACGCGTCGACGAGTCGAACGATCGAGGCGTCGAGGCGCGTATATTTATTTTTAATATCGCCGCGAGACCCTTCTCCCCACCGATTTCCATACTCGGCCGCGCGCGTCGCCCTCGCCGCTTCCGCGCGGCGACGCCGTCCTTTTCGTCGTTGCTTCGAGAAATTTGACGAGAGCGCGGCGCTCGCGTATCGATTCAACGACGCGCGCTCGAGCTTCGTCCAACACCGAAGGGTCCTTCGGGAGATCCGCGGGTACCCGCTCTACCGTTTTCTCCCGTGGAAAGTAACGGGGAACCGCTTCCTCGAGGAAACGAAAAAAATACGGAGCGGGAGGAGCGGCGGCAGCGACGGAGCGGAGGCCGCGCCGCGTCGCTCGCAACGAATTCCTTCGTCGACGCGTGTATCCGTGGAACGCGCCGTGCCTACCGGATTCGCGAGGAACCTCGTTGCGGAATCGCGTCACCCTTGCCACCGCCCGCTCTCTCTCTCTCTCTCTCCCTCCCTCTCGCCGTCCCCCGTTGCGTTCCTCTCGTTCCTCGAGGGAACGTCGCGGACTCGATTCCCCGCCGCGCCTCGTCCGTCGCGCTCGGTCGCGAGGTTTCTCTTCTCGTAACGTTTAACGCGTCGAGAGCGTTCGCCTTGTACCCTCGTGCGGATAACGCGGCGAACTCTCGTCGAAAAACCGCTCGGTTGCCCCGAGGTCGACTCCGAAGGAATCTCTTCCTCTCTCGATCGGTCGAGGCCGATGCGCGCCGCCTTCTACGGAACGCGACGAGTCGCCGCGACGACCGCGCGCGCGAGACTCGGAACTCTCTCTCTCTCTCTCTCTCTCCCTCGAGTGATCCGTCGAAGGGTGCGTCCCACCTCCCGTCGTTCGATGCTTCCCGAAAACGCTCTTGCCGCGAAAGCCTCGTTTAACCGCTGCTTCCCTTCGGTGGCAAAGCGGCGAGGTTTCGCGGCGAGGTTTCTCGGCGCACGGAGAGCGCGCGTGGCGCGTACGCCGGGTGCGTTCGCGAAAGAGCGCGCGAGAGAAGCTCGGATATCGGAGCGGGGGGGGCACCTCGGAAGCGCGCGCGGGATCGATCGCGGGGTGAGCGAAACACCGGTCTCGCGCCCCGAAGCGGCGGCTCGGGCGTTCCCGCGAAAACGAGGGGCGCGTGGAAAGTTGGCGCGTTTCAAAAACGTCGTCCGTTCGGCCGTTAGCGGTGTACCGCGGCCGCTCGTCGAGACGACGGCTCACCGATGCTTTCACCAGGGACCGACGTCCACCGCCGGTCCTCGTCCGTTCGAACGGTATCCGTTGCGTCGCGCAACGGCCGATCGAATCGACGGATCGAGAACGGCCGGACCCGCCGACGGTCCTCTCGCGGAGGAACGCGTCGCGGACGAGGTCGCGTCGTTCGCGATCGAACGATACGCTTCGAAACTCCGACCGGACGTTACAGCGACGGTTCGGTATTGATACCGAATCGTTCGCGTTGTCGCGGGGATGAAAAAGAAACGGGGCGCGATACGTACGGTTGCGCGCGAAGCTTTTAGGCTCCGGGTTTTGTTTTTTTCGTTAGAGACGGTAAAGTATTTATTTTGTAAATTCGTCGAGATTTCCGAACGTTCGAGAGCGACGAGGTATCGAGCCGCCGTCGCGCGCGCGCGCGCGCGCCTTCGTATCCACGATTCGTTCGCGCTTTCTTTCGTTCGACTCGGCGAACGTAAATTGCGTTGAAAAAAGCGGTGTTTCATCAGCCGTTGTGAAAAACGACGCGGAACTTCGAGACCGCGAAATTATTGTGAATCTTTGGTCGCGAGAGTTCCAGCGTTAGCGTTGATCACCCGATCGCCGGGCTCGTCGCGTCACGGAAGTCCCAGCGGTAGACCGCGAGGAACAACGGACGGAGGGGACGACGCGTCGAGAAGGAAGCGATAATTATCGAGCGACGCTGCGTCAGCGTTCCGCGGATCGTCCGTGCAAAGCGAAAACAAACGCGAGCGTGATCCACCGCTGAAGCGTAACGACGCGTGTATCGCGCTTCCGTCGACCGCCGCCCCCCCCCCCCCCCATCCTCCGCTCTCCATCGCTCTTTATTTTTATCCGCCGATCGACGGCGCGGCGATCGACGGACGGAACGTCGAAACGCGCGAACGGATCGACGGAACGTCGAACGGGAATCGTTGTAATTTGCCGCGGGTCTGCGGAGTCGTCCCGTTGACCGCAGCTCCGCGCTCACCGTTCCGCGTAATATTTATTTTCCGCTCGGAACAGCGCTGCGATTGTAAAAATAGAAACGGTCGTCGCGTATTCCTGAGACGGGCGATCGCTCGTGCAAACGCGTCCGTCCCGTTTCGCGCGACCGTTCCGACGCAACGGGCGTCGCGCTCGTCGCGCTCGTCGCGCTCGTCGCGCTCGTCGCACGCTCGAGTACCGAGCGTCGCTCGTGTCCGTCCGATCGACGCGAACCGCCGACAGTTTTGTCCGGAACGTTTGGCGAGAGGACGGCGACGGAACGACCAAGCGGGGACGAACGAAACGGAGCGTCTCCCGCGCGAGGCTTTTACCTGGATTCGTTCGTGCGAGCGATACTACCCGAATCTCATCGAACAATTATCAGGGACGCGGACGGGGATGGGTCGAGAGAGCGGAGCTTTCGATGGTCTCGGAGTCAAGCGGCGTAACGCGACGTCGCTTCTCGTTGCGACGATTGTTCGGTGATGCGCCGGCGGCGGTCGGTGCACCGATCGCCTCTACTTCCGAGACGTCGGTGACGCGGGGATACGTTACTCGAGAACCGAACGGGACGAGTCGCGCGTTTTCCGCAATTTCCCTGTACCCTGGACGTTACGAAACAGCGCGGTTCGAGCCTTCTCCGAGTCCATCCGAGTTCGGTTCGACGAAACAAGCGCGGGTGAGCGGTGACGAAAAGGGTCCGATCGGAAAGTTTCGTACGGGAAGGATCCAAAAAATAATCCTCGTCGGGTCACGTTCGACGCCTCTGGACTCTTGGACGGGTGGGCGGTGTTTCGGCTTTTGCCGACGGTACCGGGACTCGCACCGATCGCACTCGTATCGAATTCGTTTTTTCACGTCGGTACCGAATCGCGAGCGTCGGTGGCCCGCCGCCGGTGTCGACCGTCGCGCGTCGAACATACCCGCGAATACCGGTACGTCTACGGATATGCGTCGCGACGGGGACGTTTTTCTCCGACCGCGCGTCAACGAAAACACGCGAAACACGTTCACGACCGTTGTCGACTCGCGCGCGCGCATCCGCGAAACCCGGGACCACCCGGCTAATTTCGTTCGGCCCGTTCTCGCGACCGAACTAAACCGGGGTCAGGGGGGGGGGATCCGCCCGGAGCGACCGACCGACCGACCGATCGACGGAAACTCGCTGATTTTTGGTCGACCGGAACGTTGACCGGAGCGAGCCGGAGTCCGGAGAGACCCGTCCGATTTTGGTACCGCTCGAGTCACGACGAGTTTGCTTTTCTCTTCCACGGACGAGTTCGAGGTTCCCTTGGAAAGAACAAGAGTCGCGGAAAGAGCGAGCGGGACCGTTCGTCCCTTCCGCTTCGCGAGGCTCTTCGATCCCGCGTTACGTATATTTTGTTACGCGATACCCGCGCCCGGAGAGGAAACTCTCTCTCTCTCTCTCTCCGTTTCTCGTTCGTCCCGCGTTCCGCCCGCTCTTTCTCGCCGACGTCGCGAAACTTTTATCGGTGCCTCGAACGAACCGGGGCGAGATCGTAAATTTTCCGAAACAAGCGCGGACGCGACACTCGCCCGCGTACACTCGCCCGCGTACACTCCGTGTTCGCGAGCGAACACGGATACGGAAGGAACGATCGATCCGTGGCGACCGTGAACGACGGACCGCTCGCGGACGCGTCGACGCGTCCCACCCAATTTTCGCTCCTCGGATCTTTTTGTCCTTTCGCCGAGGCTCGTCGCGCCGACGACTCGTCCGCGTCGCCGACCCTCCGCCTCGGTGTTCCGCGAGTGCGCGCCAACCTCGGTGACGAATTTTTACCGCGCGATCGTAATCGTTGACGACTCGCGCGTCGACGCTGTTCGCCGTCGAGTCGTACGCGTCGACCGAATCTTTGTTTTCTCGAGTTTTCGTTTAATTCGAAAAAAGTGCGCGCCACGCGTCGAACGATACGAAAAATTTCGTTCGGTGCGCGCGATTCGCTTCCGTCTCCTCTCAACGAGGCGAACGAGGCAGAATCAATGAGAAGATACTCGTCGAGGCGGGAACCCAAATTTCGTCGGTTGCCTCGCGTCATCGGTTCTTTCGCGTTGGCGATTTGTCGCGAATCGTTGCGTTTTTAACGAGTACCGTTCAAATTTCCGGCCAAATTTGGTTCAACCGTTGTTCGCGACGGACTTTTCGAGATACAGGCGTATTTTCTTAAAATACGAAATACCGTTCCGGTTACCGCAAAAACGAGTTTGATCCGGCGAGGCTGTTTTTTCGATTACGGGTCGCGTCGAAGAAACGGAAATTCGACGCCCGGAGCTCGGGCGGAAGATTCGAGTCGAGCCCCGTCGCTTCGTTTCGTAATTATTTCGATCCTCGCGCTCGTTTCAAACGCTACCGTTATCGCTGAAACGCCGGACAGATTCGAGACGAGAGCGACCGCGCGCGAGCGTCGCTCGCGTCGAAGGACGAGCCAATTATAGGCCGTACGAGCGAACGCGATTCGTTTTCTTCGGTCTCTCTCTCTCTCTCTCTCTCTCTCTCTCTCTCTCCGATCGGCCGTCTTTTTCGAATCTTTCGAATACCGCGCGAAAGAAACATCGAGCGTCCTCGGCGGAGATCCGCGCGTCCGCGCGCGTAGGCGCGCGAGCGCGCGCGTCCCTGTACTCGGAGAATTCGGAGCGCGCGTATATTTGGATCGCGAAACGAGAACGACGCGTCGGTGTTGGATCGAAAACTCGAACGTTCGCGTCGTTTTCTCCGCGCGTCCGTCGGCGGCGCTCGACGCCTCGTACTCCCCCGAAGCTTCCTCCTCCTCCTCCTCCTCCCTCCTCTCGTTTCTCGATCCTCGGATCTTTCCCGCGGTGGCTCTACCGGCGCGCGTTTCCTTCGCCCCCGCGTTCCGAGTATTTTTCTCTCTCTCTCTTTTCCGCGGTACTTTTCCGCGGTCGCTCGGCGATCTCGTTCGAGAGGAGACGCGCGCGCGGCCGCGAATCGCTCGGGAATGGCTCTTCGGACGCTTCGTTGCGAGTTCCGGGTACTTCGCGGGGGCGGCCGATTTAAAAAAAAAGGATCGAGAAAAACGCGGAAGGCGCGCGCGAAACCGCTCGCGTCTCGGAAAAGGGGCCCGGGTCGGGGATACTCCCGTTCGTTTCGTTCGCGAGACGTTCCCCGTCCTCGGTCGACTCGCCGGGCGATCGCTTCGAGGAACCTCGACTCGATTCGCCGCTCGCGCGAGTCGAGTCGAGGTTCCGCCTCGTTTCGGAAAGAACGAACGGCGCCCCGATCCCGTCCCCGCGACGCGCGACTTTTCCTCGAGATTCGTTTTTTTCTCGCGTCGCGTCGTTGGCTCGGTGACGCGCGTCGGGAGCGATCCGTACCGAGATCGACGCGATCGTCCCGTTCGTTCGCTCGCTCGAACGCGTCGCGTCGATTCACGCGCGAACGAAATTGTTTTTTCGCGCGAGCCTCCCCGACCGATACCGAAGAATCGCTCGGTCCCCCCCCCGTCAGCCGTGTCTCGCGAGAAACGAAGGCTCGGGGGGCGCTCCGGTTTTCGCGCGAGGAGAATCGTCGCGTCGTCGTCGAGCGGAGACTCGTCGCTCTCCGCTCGGCGACGCGTCAACCGAAAAGCTCGGATCTCCTTCGGTATCCGTTTTACGCGGAGTCGCGAGGCAGCGGCCGAAACATCGAGCTTTCGTTTCGCGTCTCGCGGAGAGTCGTCCCTATCGTCGATTCGTCAATTTTAACGCTCGGTACGCGCGCGTTTTCGAGGAATATTCGTCAACGAGTCGTAAAACGAATATTCGATTCGCGATCGAGGAGACGCACCCGGGACGCGATTTCCGGATTACAAAGATACGATCGTCTCACCCGTATTCACCGCGGCTCTGCGACGCGACGAACGAAACGACTCTCGACGATCGGCGGGTGCGAATTCGCGCCGAGTCGGAACTCGCGGAAGCGCGCGCGATCGTTCGTTCTCGTCGACGGTTTCCGGAACTCGCGCGCCGATCGCCGACGACGGAAACGCTTCGCGCACCGTGCCTCGCGAACGCGTCGCGATCGATCGATCGATCGACCGTTTCCTGGAAATTCGATGAAAAGGCGGGAACGCGGCGCGAGCCCGATACGCGCTTCGAAGCGAAACGTTGGTTGCTTCGAGGAGGCTCGGTGACGAGCGGCGAGGCGCGCGAGCGGACGGCCCGTTCGAACGCGCCCACCCGCCCGCCCGCGCGCGCGCGCGGCGAACGACGTCGCCCCGCGAAATTGTTCCCGCGCGCCTCGATCCGAGCTCGCGCGCGTCGCGACGATCCGACCCGTCCGGAATCCACCGCGTATCCGCGAAACTCGAACCGCGTCTCTCGTTCGAGTCGACTCGGCGGGGCGGCGGCTGGTGCGCCTCGAACGATCGCAAAATCGGCGGATCTCCGTGCTTTCGCCTCGATCGATCGGTCGGTCGGTCGGCCGGCCGGCCGGTCGGCCGGCCGAGACGCGACGGGGCGGCGTCGTCGACGACGGACAGCGGCCGTCCCTCTTGGACGAATCGAACGCGACCACCGCCGTTCGGTCGACTCGCGCGTCGGCCGTTCGGGGGGTTCCGCGTTCGTCCCGTTCGCCGACGCGTCGTTGCTTCTCTCCTCCAAGGACGCGGTAACGCGCGATTCGTCGCGAACGGGGCCGACCGACTCGACGGTCGAAGCGCGCCGAGTTCCTCGATCGCGCGATCGCGATCCGTCCGCGGACGCCGGGACGTCTCCTCGTTCCCCCGGTTTTCCCCCGCTTCCGCTCGCCGCGAGAGCTTCCCGTCCGCCGACCTCCCCCGCGCGCGTCCGCGCCCGCGAGAACGGACGGCCCGTATCGAGGAGGCCGCGTTAGGCGCGCCTACGCGCCCTCCCGGTACGCGGAAACGCGCTTCCGCTCGCGGCCGTCGCGCGAGCGCTCGGTGGACGCGCCGCGAGCGGTACGCGCGCGCCTCGAAAACTCGCGGACGCCGCTCCGGAACGCGACAGCGGCGCGACGCGACGCGACCGGACCAGTCTCGCTTCGACGCGCGACTCGGAAGCGTCCGCCGCCCGACGCGCTCGCCGCGCTCCCTCGCGTCCGTACGCGCGCCCGGGCTTGCCCCCCCCCGGTTTCGCCGAAACCGACGACGTCCGTCCTCCGTTGCGCCTCGTTTTTCCGAACCGCCCCTCTCTTCTTTCCCTCCTTCGTTCGTTCCTTCCCTGATATTGTTTTTCGACAGCCGATCTCCTTTTTCCTCTTCGCTCGTTCCACCCTTCTCGCTCGAGAGACCCCCTTTCCGATCGACCCGTCGCTTCGAATCCTCGTACTTCTCGGCAGCGATCCTCGCGTCGCGCGGACTCGCCGCTTCTCCGTTACCTCCGCGTCCCGGAACCTCGTAGCGAC